>JAHWFP010204475.1:0-21542 GCA_023313725.1 Lithobius niger | reverse complement strand
TGAGAAATTGTGCAACTGTATACCGCGGAAAGGTAACTAACTAGTTTAATTTATTTATGTCTTGCATTATATTTTATTGGTTTTTAGAATATTAAAAAAAGCGGAAAACCGTGTAAAGCTGAACAATTACACCTTTGCCTCTGTTACCATTCCCACCATTATGTGGTTCCCCCCCCCCATGCTTCTGTTCTCTTAGACCAACCAACCAACTTAGAAACTTTCAACTAGACTCTAATATAAGCATTATTGAAGCAATAAAAACACCGTTATTCATTTTACTGTGAAACACTACAACGATTGAAAAATGTCACACGAGACTCACAAAAACGCACACTTTCACAACGAAGATAGTCCACTAACTGCAAATTTTCAACTACTAACTGTAGTCGTCATCAGGCACCTTAAAGGTAAGTTTGAACTCTGTTTACATTTCGTTTTCAGTCCAATACACTGTTCGAATTCGAAACTGCCGCTGTCTGCTATATTCAGTCGATTGGTTCACCCTTGCCCACTGTATCACTCGGGCCGTTCTTTACGCGCAATCTTCCATTCAAATTTGAGCTTCCCTCGCAAGTCTTTCCCAATCAGGTGTGTAACATTTGAAAACGAAGGGCCTTGACCGTTCATAAGCGGGATCTGCCTGTTTTCGTGCATCTTAATCGCAATGGATTCAAGGCATCTTAAATGGTTGTCCCATTTCGAGTTAGATTTAATCAGTGTCACCGATTTACCCCACTCAACATCATGCTGCCTTTCCGTGCAATGGACTGCAATGCCGTTATCGACAGCTTTATTTCTAACATTCCTCATATGTTGGCTGAGCCTCGTTCGTATTCCTTTTCTAGTCTCTCCAATGTACACGGCATTGCAGTCCTTGCACGGTATTCTATACACTCCTTCTCTGGTGTTTTGTACTCATGCGAGTTCTTGTTCATCCCTGGCTTTTTGGGTCACCTTCGGTCGCAACATTTTTTTATTCTCATGGTGTTGGCCCTTCCTTTGTATCTTCTTGCCCAGTCCTTCTTCGTTCTTAATAAATGCTCTGAAGCCATTCTTTCTAAGTTCTTGCTGAATTGGGCAACTAACTCCCTCAAGGTAGGTGAGTGTCACTCTTGGTTTTATATGCAAAGTTGGATCACTTGTGGTTACACTTTTACTTCTCTCTCTCTTCCCTGCCTTTGCTACAGCTTTCGCTTTCTTCATAAGTCCATTAATCATTCCACCCGGGTACCCTAAGCTCAAGAATTTACCTTTGGCCTCCTCAAGATGTGGGTTGGCAAGATGCTCACAGCTTGAGTTTGTGGCCAGCCGAACAAACTCATTGAGGGCAATGGCCTTCAGTTGTACTTTTGGGTGGCCCGAACGGTAGGGGATGCCTCTCATGGTAGCCATTGGTTTCTTGTATGGTTCATACGACACTCGGAGGGAGGCCATTTATTTTTACATAGAAACTTGTTACAAGGTTTAAAGTCTATAGTTTAAAAAAATATGCAGGGTGATAAATAACCTATTATTGACGAAATTCCGACTTTTTAAACTAAAGTTTTAAGTAAGAATTTATTTTATTACGCCAAGTAGAGTTTTGTTTACGTTGGGAAGTGAAATTCTTCCCTGCGAAGGTTAAGAAATGTTCAAGGTTTTGACCTAGATGCCTCGTTAGGCGGGAAAGCTTATTCTGCAAAAAACTGTGGCTGAGTTAACATCCGTATTTTGATTTTTAAAACAGTATTACTGTCGGATTGTACTAAAAGAATTGCAAAATGCACCAAAAAACCCCACTTGGTTATGCATTTTGCAATTTTTTAGTCAATCAATCATCAAGAAGTTTAATTTCACACTAAATAACGGCAAAAATTGGAAAGTAAGAAATCTGTTGGCTTCGAAAAATACAAACATTTTCCGCAATTTAGTTTCTGCAATTTCACTGCCGCAACTTGATTATAATGATGTTACAAATAGCGAACTCCATACATGCAGCAGCCCTATTATTGATGAACACTCCAGGAGTATGCTGTGCACCCTGCAAAGAGTCAGAGACAGGGAGCATTGGATGTTAACACTGATTTGTATATGTGACAATGTAGATGGGTCACCTTGTAGTGTTGCACAGTAAATCGGTACTCACGGTATTGACGGTAAAAAAAACTACGGTATCAGTATCGTACCTTTTCTAGTACCACGGTATTACCGTAGCAGCGTTATTACCGTGATTGTGGTGCCGACGACCAGTCACGAACCAGCTCTTTAGGCCTAAGGTAATTATCGGTTAGTGTTTCCTGGCACCCCTTGGGCTTTCGTTGACGAGATTTTTAGCGCTACCTGTATGTCGGCTCTTCGCCGATAGTTGCAGGGCGCACTTCACATCCCAAGAGAGAGAACTCAACCATAAGCCATTGAATTATCTGTCCCGTGTAAATTAAGTTTTGATAAGTAAATCCAAATTTTACCAAACGTTTCACGACCTTATTTTGTAGAATTTTGTGTCCCTCATAAACGTTTTGTCATACTTCTCCCCCCCCCCAAAAAAAAATGCTTTTTTGGAAAAAATTAACGCTTTTGTCATATTCAGAATTGGCCCCGTTTTTTTTAACATAGCAATATCGCTAATTTTTTCCTAAATTTGGACTTTCCCGGAATATCAAATTTGGTTTTTGACCTCAATTCCTGGCTGTCAGTCTATTCAGTAAAAAGGTTGGTCTTTGAAGGTCATTGACAAACCATTTCCGCTATGACCACCAGGTCATTGCTCTTTTGAGGTTGTGACAAAGCAAACGCTAATTTATTCCGTTTAAAAATCACCATTTAAAATCACAAAAACCCGCAAAAATAAGAAGAAGGACGCAACGAGAAAGTTACACGCCGAAAAAATCCCCCCCAAATAGCAACACTTTAAAAAAAAACGCAAAAAAATATTAGGAAACCCCCATCTGCAGAAAGGAAGGAGGGGGTAGCAGAGGGGACTGGGGGACTGTTCAAAAGGGCTACCATTTTCTACCATTTTATCTACTGCTATAAGTCACTTCGGTGCGACTAATACCAGTGATAGTAACATCACCTACGTGGTAGCCCATTCCCCCAAGGTGGACTAGAATGGTACAACATTTAGCTATCTTCACCCCGGTTTTGAGGGTGATATTTCGCGTCATAATTAACGTTGAAGTCATAGCCCCCAGGTTGCGGGCTATCGGTAGGGAGACGTAGGTCAGATGATTTGAGAATGGTCATAGCACACCCGACCTAAATAGTCTTATATTCTTTACTAGCTTCAAATAAAAGTACAAGAAGGACAAATCAAACCTCACACATTTGGAAAAAATGATTTCCGTTCAAAGGATTGGTAAGTCACTAGCATTTAATATACAGTTGGTGGGAGGAAGGTAGCGATATACGGTCAAAACAGCTCGATGTACCAAAAGTATACAAGACACAACCAAAACAAGTTTGTTGGTGCCAGGGCGCCCATCTTGTGGGGCCGTCCATCTAGCATCGTCCCAAGTCAGCAGAGACTGCAACTCCCACAGTTTAAACCGTTAAAAACTGTGATAAGCACTGAAAAAGGCTTTTGGAAAACATGTGATACCCAACCAAAAAGACTAACTTGGTATACGTTGACGTATCCACTCCAAAGAGCTGGGTGAAAAAAGGATTCAAGCCCAACTAAGTACGATACTCAACTAATGATATCTTAACTCAATAGGGGTTATGAAATTGCACCATTGCACTCCGTGCAGGGAGTTGGTGTAAGGTTATAGTGCCCAACCAAAAGATCACATAACAAAAGGGTTACAGTACCCAGTTTGTAATACCTTACCAAAAAAAAACTCAAATTGACAAAAAAGTTTTGATATCAGCTTAAAACATACCAGGTCGTTGAAAGTTGTGATATCCGTGCATCCTCGTGCACCTCGTTAAATAAGGTTTAGATGTCTTCGTAGTTTGTCACTATTCATCTGTGTCACACCATACTTGTAATGCATGTATTTTGCATGTGTTTGTTGGATCGACAACAATTTTTGAGCAAAGCTGCGTGTGTTACTGAGAACAACCAGTTAATAACTGACTTGTTCCTTGTTGGTCTGTTGCCGTGTAACCATTGTTGATGGACGTTCCCGAAAAGTTATCGACTTCCACGAAAAAATTTGGTCAACAATCGTATGTTTGTACGTCTTTTCCTGCAGTTATTAAAATACGTCGTCCATTTAGGTTATTTTTTTGCGTGTATCCTTCTAATAGCTTCAAGGCGATCCATGATTCATGTAATTTTTATGTACTGATTATTTCAATGTACTGATTATTTTGACGCAAACTAATTGCAAGTGTTACTCACAGTTCGTTCATCATATTCCTCAGCATATCTACATTTCACCTACATCATTCCAAACATATTATCTGTTCGTTTGCACGTTTGTTCGTCTTCTCGTCCAGAAGTAATCCCCTACGAAGGTGAGAGATGAAAGATTGGTAGAGCAAAGCGAAACACTCATTGAAAAGGTTTAGTTTACGTGGAAATTGCTCGCTTTGCTCGTTCAATCCATGTACCTCTGTGCTTCAGAAACATGAATGTTTGACACAGTTTTAAAACCAAATATATTGTTTTGATTTTTCCAAGCATCAAGTCAGTTAATACAAAACCAATTTATGTGTGGTAGGATTGTAAAAATCGCCAAAATTTGCTAAACGGTAATCGTCAAACATAATCCGGCCGATTAGCGATTAATCGTTTTTCTAGCAATTTACACCACAATAAAAAAAAATTCTTTCCACTGTGCAAATTGTTCACGAGAAATAAACACTCGTCTAGTTTTAACGTTCAAAATTTTTTTAGTTATGAAAATATTATACGATGGTCAGAATTATATTTCTGCTCAGATGGAGCGAGTTTTTTTTTCTGTCACCCATGTGTAACATTGCTTGTACGCTACGAACGACATAGGCGACACGTGATAAACATGAACACATTTAATGAAGTGCCCTGGTTACAGAAAGAGGCCACGCCATCTATCGGCGGGCCATACAACTATATTGGTATGGAGTGCCAACCGTTACATCCTTTTCTTTTTACAAGTTTTTTAAACTCTGCATGTTACTTATAACAAGTTAAATTCTTAGTAAAATTAATCAGTTGTATGTACACTTAAAATTAGCACTTTTTTTTTTTTCAAAACACTCTAGGCACTTGTACTTTTCACAAGTTTAAACGAGTAGGTCGTTTTATCTGTCGCCCACTTCTGGTATAAGTCTTACCACCAGAAAAATTGTAATGTGCTAGATTTGACACTGCAGGAGCACCAACACTCATAGGCAATGAACCCAGATTCACAGCACTTTCATTGTGCACACTCAACTGAGGAGCACTTTCAATTTGCACTAAACTGCGTGGAGGATTTGCACTAGTGATTTGCACTGAACGACCAGGGTTAGAAGCACTATTTTGAATTTGCGAGGGCTCAACTGGTGCACTATGGCGTCTTGAGCTCGATAGCCTAGGTGGTACTGGAAAACTGGCCAAGGTGTTACTAAGCTGCGAGCTATTTCTACGGAATAGCCTACCATCGTTCAGTCGAACGAAGTATGAACGAGGAGCTTCGGCTTTACTTTCTATGTTTCCTCCTTCCCATCGACGATGAGCAGTTTGCATTCGCACTGGGTCATTGACGTTCAACGGTGTAGCAGGTATAGACACTCGATCGGCGTAGGCCTTTTGACGCTGTCTAGCATTTTCAAGAGAACTTTCGACGCCTGCTTGCACTTTTGGTTGTAAGACATCAAAATGCGTTGGTATGGTGGTACGTGTTCTCCTGCTGAAGAGGCGTTGAACTGGTGATCCCAGTTGTGCTGAGCGTGGTGTATTTCTCCAATTTAAGAGCGCGAGGTACACATCAGTTCCATCCCTGGAACATTTGGCTAGCATGTTCTTGGCTGTCTGCACATTTCGTTCAGCTAATCCGTTGGACTGGGGAAAAGTTGGACTTGAGGTCTGATGTTCGAAGTTCCACTCACGTTTGAATTGTCTGAACGCAAGTGAAGCATACTGCGGTCCATTATCGCTTTCAAGAGTTTCGGGAACGCCATGCACTGAAAACCATCTTTTCAGCTCAGAAATTACGGTTTCGGAACTTGTTTGGCTCAGTTCACTAAAATCAAAAAATCCTGAATAGCTGTCTACGATTAGCAAATAAGTTTTACGCTGGAAATGAAACAAGTCTGTTGCAACTATTTGCCATGGCCGTGTTGGCACAGATTTCATGATGAGTGGTTCCTTGTTGTTGTTTCGTTGTGAACTTTGGCACACTACACAAGATTGAACAAAATGTTCGATATCTCTGTTCATTCCACGCCAATACACGGCTTCTCTGGCTCGACGTAGCGACGACTGAATTCCCAAATGTCCAGTATGAATTTCATGAACATACTTTGGCTGTAGTATTGCTGGAATAATAGGGCGAGAATTCTTAAACACTATTTCTTCATAAACAGAGATTTCATCTCGAAAATTCCAATATGGTTGAACCATGGAGTTGATTTGTGCTTGATTAACTGGCCATCCTTCTAACACGACTTTGATGAGACTTTGTAATTCGACATCATCTCTTGTAGCTTCTTGGAGCTCTTTTCTTGAATTTTGAGACATGGGAAGAACTATATGCACTTCCAGTTCTTCAGGTTTCTCTTCTGGAATAGGATTCTTACAGTCACGGCTTAATGTATCAGCCACAGGTATGTTGGTTCCTTTAACATACTCGATGTGAGGCGAATACTGCAGTATGTCAAAAAAAATTCTTTGCAATCTTGGCGGAGCTTTATCGATAGACTTCTTACTTATTGCTTCCAAAGGCTTGTGGTCTGTTTCTATGACTAGACGCTTACCGTATACGTAGTCGTGAAATTTCGTGCACCCAAATCTTATAGCAAAAGCTTCTTTTTCTATTTGTGGGTACCTTTGTTGACATGGAGTGAGAGCTTGTGTTGCATAAGCAACTGGACGACCCTCTTGCAACAAAGCTGCTCCCACTGCTGTGGAGCTAGCATCCACTGAGATTGTCACATCTTTATTAACATCATAATATGCTAGTACTGGGGTCGACTTCAGTGCTTGCTTTATTGCTGCCAAAGCTGATTCTTGCTCGTGTGTCCATTCCCATTCTACATCTTTAACGAGAAGCTTACGAAGTGGTTCTGTCATCTTCGAGAACGTAGGCAGAAACTTTGCTAAATAAACTGTCATGCCTAACAAGCGTTGCAATTCTACAAGATTGGTCGGTGCTTTGAGTTTGTCTATAGCCTCCACCTTTGTTTTGTCCACTTTAATTCCTTCCGACGTCAGTATGTGCCCTAGGAATTTTATTTCAGTTGCTTCCAGAATGCACTTTGATTTATTGAGTCTTAGTCCATGCTCAAAGAGACGTCTTAAGACCTTTGCAACGAGTCTTCTCAACTCTTCTAGTGTTGCTGCATACAACATAATATCATCCATTGAACACTCTGTGTTTTCGATACCACTTAAGATTTCAGTCATCATTTGCTGAAAAATTTCTGGAGCTGAAGCTAATCCAAATGGAACTCTTTTAAAACAATATCTGCCCCACGGCGTATTCATTGTTAGATAAGCTGACGTCCGTGCTGTTACTTTGGCTTGCCAAAAACCCTTTTCACAGTCAAGTTTGGCAAAAAACTTAGCACCCTTAATATTGGCTGCGATTTCTTCAATTGTTTTTAATGGATAATGTTGTCGCTTAACATGCTTATTTATATCTGAAGGATCAAGGCATGGGCGTAGCTTGCCATTTCTCTTAACAATAACTAACGGACTGACTGCTGGCGTTGGCTTAGTAATAGGCTCTATGACTCCAATTTTAACCATTTTGTCAAGTTCTTGTTTAACTTGCTCTTTTATGGAATGAGGAATCCTTCTCGGAGGATGAATTTTAAATTCCGCTTTTTCATCCAATTCTATATCATACTCATAGTTTTTTGCACAACCTAAGCCAACAAATACTTGTTTCTTGATTTCATGATCACTTAACTGTGATTCGACTGTATGAACTCTTTTAATGAGCTGCAGTTTAACACAGGTTTTTTTACCTAGTAACGGTTTGATTTCTTGATCAACTATGATGAATGTTATGTTTACGGGCTTTGAACGGACTCTACACTGTACTGTTGCCTCTCCTTTAACTGGCATAGTATTGCCTGAAAACATGATCAGTCTTTTAGTTTTAGAGGGAACAATATTAGCACCAATGCTTACTGCTAATCTAGTGGGAAGTACATCACATTGTGCACCTGAATCCAATTTGAAGTAAGTTGGCTGCTTTGAATCCTTCAATTGTACGAGCTCAGTCCAATCCTCACCTTCATCAGGGTCTTGCTGTATATGGTGGACATACAATGCATCATAATCATTTTCATCACTGTTATATTGAAGCATATTAACTTCAGCTGGCTGGCCTCGAATTTCATGAACAGCTCGTTTACCTGGCTTGACATCCGCTTTATTTTTTGTTTTACACATTTTTGCAAAATGTCCCTTATTTTTGCACAGTGCACAAGTTTTATTAAAGGCTGGGCATTTACCTTTTTCATGCTCGTAGCTGCATCTCGTACACGACGTTTTAGGCTTATGTTTACCTGAATCTGCTTGACGTTTCACATAGTCAACATTTACGTTTGCATTTGTTTGCATGCTCTGAGTTTGTTTGGTTGCTTCTTCAAACGCTCGACATATTTGGATTGCTTTATCGACTTTTAATTTATCTTCTTCCAAAAGTCTATGAAGTAAAGCTTCATTGTTAATGCCTACAATGATTTTATCACGCAATATACTGTCTTCTAATGCACCATAATTACATTCTTTAATGTCAGTTCTTGCTGTCGTTAAGAACGATTCAAACGACTCACCAGGTTGTTGCTTTAACTTGTTGAATCGGTAGCGCACGTACGACTCGTTTGCGGCCGGAGCAAATTTCTTGTTGAATTTGTCCTTTATTTTCTTTAAGTCCTGTGATTCTGCGTCGCTTAAATTGAATGTGTTGAAGATTCTTGCGGCGTCTGAACCAATGCAAGCCATGAATGTTGCTGCTTGCATTTTAGGCGTACATTTTTCTAAATCAGCTGCTACGGCATACCACTCGAACTGCTGGAGCCAAAGTTTCCACGCTGGGGCCATGTTTTCACTCGTGACAACCAGTTCTTTGGGAGGACGAATTCCAGGGATTTTTTCTGCCATCCTGACGTTTGTTGTTAATGTTGGCGTTTCTAGAAAGCTTTCCAACGAGTTTGTGGATTCAATCCCGTTCTGACACCATGTAACATTGCTTGTACGCTACGAACGACATAGGCGACACGTGATAAACATGAACACATTTAATGAAGTGCCCTGGTTACAGAAAGAGGCCACGCCATCTATCGGCGGGCCATACAACTATATTGGTATGGAGTGCCAACCGTTACACCATGGAGTGAGGCACTAACCAAATTTTTATTCTTGCGTAAACTAGTGGACACGATAATTTCAAAATTACTACTCGCACGCAATAGATATTCATTAATGTGCACAGAAAAAATCAGCTAAATGGCTTTAATAGTTTCGGAGAAGCATTTTTTTTTTAGATAGCGGGCTTTAACGAACTAAAATTGAAAATCTCCGTGTTAAGAAAATGCGTCCGTAAGTCGCATTAGTTACGCTAAAAGTCATTGTTCCCACTTGATAAGCAATAGTGTGAAGGTTTATAGGCTCCTTTCCCGATTTAGTTGTGCATCGTTGGTGCTGTTTTAATTTTTTAATGTTATGAAACGTCATCTTTCTCGTGATTTTCTACGACGAACTGAACCACTAATCTTGACTGAACACAAGCGTTCACGTGAAATCCAAAGCGAGCGACGGCGGACATGTTGAAATCGGGCATTAGCCAATGAGAGCGCGCCAAGTTGGTCACGTGGTGCCAACTGGCCATTGAAGGAATCTTCAAATACCTTGGAAAGCTAGCTTGAACAGCCAGAAACGACCTATTACAATATGCCTGATTGGCCAACGCCAAATTGCCACCGAGAAAGCACGTTGAAAGGCCTGGATAGAGGGGAATTACCACTTTCCTACGAATCGAAGATGGCGGTGCCCAGTCAAATGGTTTGTCCGCTACCGCTGATCAAAAATGAGAAGCGATGAAAAATGAGCGCAATTTAATTATCTTTCATTTGGTCCTACTCCCATGTTTGTAGGTGATTTGGTTCCAGAGGAGTAGAGGTACAAACACACACACACACACACACACACACACGCACATCATACGTCCTTAATGATGTAGACTAGCGGAGTCGCTCGCTTCGCTCGCTCATTCCGCGTCGTCTCGCTACGCTCGAGATAGATTTCTTGCTGCAACACTTATAATACATACGGACCTTCCACATAAAAAACGATCGAGCAAATTATAATTGTAGTATGCGATATTGGTCATCTCGAGAGAAGGTCAGTATTATTTTTTTACGTCCATGGAGGCAAGCAAAAAGATCAAGCAATTTATCAGAAAAGTGTTGTTTCTGATGACAAACGCTGATTTTCGTTCGCTTTGCTCACTCAATCAGTGCAGACATTTCCTCGGAAACGTGACTGAATCAATGTAACCACCAAGAACCGCACATCACTTGTAATTTGTGTGAGTATACACTTTATATGGGTTTTCGTGTTTTACTTATTTTAATAATATTGTTCTTTACGTCCTGCTCAGTACAGATTTTTCCATCACTTCACTTTCTGATGATCCCTCGCTTCGCTCGCTCATTCTGCGTCGTCTCGCTGCGCTCGAGAAGACTTTCTTGCTGCAACACTTATGATACAGACAGACCTAACACAGAAAAAACGATCAAGCAAATTATAAGAGTGTAGTATACGACATCGGTTATCTCGGAAGAAGGTCAATATTATTTTTTTACGTTCAAGGAGTCAAGCAAAAAAATCAAGCAATTTTCCAAAAAAGCCCTGTTTCTGATGACAGACGCTGATTTTCGTTCGCTTCGCTCAATCAGCGCAAACATCTCCTCAGAAACTTGACTGAATCGATGTAACCTCCAAGAACCATACATCATTTATAATTTGTGTTAGTACACACCTTATATGGGTTTTCTTATTTCACTTATTTTAAGAATATTGTTCTTTACGTCCTGCTCAGTACAGATTTTTCCATGGGCGTCTTATCACTTCACTTTCTGTTGATCCCTCACTTGGAGAAACATCTGCAGAACGTCAGTTGTAATCTCCTACGAAGGTGAGAGGTGAAAGATGATAGAGCAAAGCGAGCCACACATTCAAAAGGTTTACTTTACGTGGAAATCGCTCGCTTTGCTCGTTCAATCCACGCATCTCCGTGCTACAGAAACACGAATGTTTGACACCGTTTTAAAACCAAATCAATTGTTTTGATTTTTCTCTGCATCAAGTCAGTTAGTACAAAACCAATTTTAAGATGTATGTGTGGTGTGTTGCAAAATACGTCGTCCGTGCACCCTTATCCAGATCAGGGAGGGGGAGGAGGAGGTTTTCATGAACAAACTATGACGTCATGAACAAACATCATGAGGGTTTAAAAAAAACTTTGACGTTAGTTTTTCAGGTTCTTTCGCTTATTTGAGGGTGATAATATCAAGTTACAGCGATGAAAATAGGCCTATTAAAAGCGAAATTTAATTATCTTTCGTTTGGTCCTACTCCCATCTTAGTAGGTGCTTTGGTTCCTGAGGAGTAGAGGTACAAACACGCACGCACGCACGCACATCGTATGATTTTAATGATGTAGATAATACAGGGCCATGTGGTCTGTCATCATGAAAAATAATTTACGTGACTGAAATGTACGGAGGGTCTCTATGGCGTGTATCGCGGCCAAAATTTCCTTTACCGTCGTACTCACCTTATGTTCGGTAGGCGTCAAGGTTATTGAAGTACAAGTAAGAGGGTTGGTTATACCACCGTGCATCTGAGTAAGGCAGCCTCCTAGAAGATGTCAGTGCCGTCGTTGCCAAGGTCTAATTCGTTTTTGCTGAAGGCATCTTCATGTGTCTTCAATATTTCCAGAAATTTGATGTGTTCATGATCTTCTATGTCAGGTAGGTCGAATTTAAATTTAGGTTATTCCATTCTTCTTTTGAATGCGTTGTCTTCTCTGTTGGCCTTGATGATTGCGCGGAAGGTTCTATGTTTGTATTATTGCTAGAGGCTTCTTGTGGCGCTTTTTGACTGTGGCTCGGCGGATTAGGCTAGTCCGTGTTGCTTACCTGAGTCGCGGGCCCTACAAACCCTGATGTTTATGTCCTTGCGCTTTCCTTGGTCTGAGTTGGCCTTGGTGTGGGGAAACCTGAATCCGGTTTTGGGATCAGCTGGCGTTGAGTTGGCAGACCCTACGTTCCTGTTGTGTATTGTCCACGTGCTGTCCTTTGTCTGAGTTGGCCTTGGTAGGCAGGGATTACCCACGTTAGCTGCATTTGTAGGAATTTCTCCATTGTCCTCGTCTTCATATTCGATTCCGCGGTTGTGCAACGGCCTAAAAAAGTGCTGTGGCAGACATGGATTCTCCCCAGATGTGTTAATAACCATTATCAGGATTAAACTGGTAGGAGATCCTAACCAAACATCTGGCTAGAAAGATGGGAGAATCTTTGCATTGTGGATTGAATATGCCACTTTGTGTTTCCGGGTAGACTTCGTGTATTACTCTGCAAATTTTTGTTTCGGAATTATTTGGCTAAACGACATGTTTAAACAAGAAACTGGCACTTCTATGCAGTATTTGTAAGGGGTTGGGTTCTATTAGGACTGTGGATTTTCGGGATTCTGCGATCATCATTTTGTCCACCCTAACCGTTTTCCCTCCTACGCCTATTAAGTCCACAGGTTTGGGTGTCGCAATTTCGTGAAACTTCATTTGTGGGTCACGTATAATTCCTGTGCTGTAGAAAATTCCATTAGCGAAGCTCCTGAGTGTAGAAGTGCTAGTGTGCTGATGAGGACAAAATTAAAAATCAAATATGTCCTAGGATGTGTTGACGTTGCGTTGTAGCCTAAGCAATTTATTGGAGCTTCCGTTACGTTGGTTTGTGTTATCAGCATATTGCTTTTAGCCAACTCTTCTGCGAGTCCAGTAGTG
Organism: Lithobius niger; assembly: GCA_023313725.1. NCBI lineage: Eukaryota > Metazoa > Arthropoda > Chilopoda > Lithobiomorpha > Lithobiidae > Lithobius > Lithobius niger. The sequence continues at coordinate 8,406 of JAHWFP010204475.1, read as the reverse complement.
TCTATTTCTGACGCTAGATGGCGTTGGTGAGGTGTCGCTTGGTTTTTGCTCGTAGCATGGCTTGCCGTTTCTCTTGACGTTACTTCCATCTTCAAATAGGGTGAGAGTGACGGAATCGCACGATACTTTGTAGGGTGTGTTTATTTTACTTAAGATCCATGAAAATGGGGGTTAAATGGGAGTTTGTGCCCAATGTCGGTGCTAAGCATTTATCCGTAACTGTGCTGAAATGTGACGCTAGCCTTGGTAGTGTTAAAGTTCTGTGGGCTAATGCCAGTTTTTGTTGGTGCCAGTCAACTTTAGTGTCGAATTCAAGAGCAAACCTGCTGTGCCGATTGGCGAGTGGATTATTTTGCTTTTAAGCAGGGAATTCATTTCTTCTCTGATTGTGGGAATTGGATTGGTTGTTTTTGCAGGATTTTCTCCATCTGTTGGGCATGTCGGATTAGTTCCGGATCTGAGTAGCCTGCCAGCTCAAAATACCTGCTCCGTTTTGAACTCGCGTTTAGTTTTTTGACTGTTGTTAGTGTTGCTGCTGTTGTTGCGAGGAATGTGACTGAAATGAGTTAGCGCTCTGGTTTATGTTGCCGGTGGATCGTTGTTGATTATATCGAGATAAATTTAGCTGGGAGTTATCTCTGCTGCCCTGATTGTAGCTTCTCATTGAAATGTCACTTCCTTGATTCTTCGTGCCTTGTCTGTTTCTCCTTGGAAGTGGCTTACCCTCGCTGGCTAGGCGTTGGGCGTTACGATTGTGAACTGCTTCGAGCCTGTTGTCTTGCGTCTTGCAGTTTTTGCTGAGATGATTTCTTCCGTAACAACGAAAATACATAGCGGGTTCGATCGCGGAAACCCTGGCTTTGCTGACTATATAGTCGTATCAACTGAGTGAACACTAGTAGCAATACTGATTAACACTTGAAATCACTAATGGCTAAACAAGAAGGGAGACCACACAAGATAAACTTAGGTTTCGAAATGGTTTACTTCTCTAGTTTTGCTCCATCTCCTGCAAAACCTTTGCAAGATCGGCTGTTACTAATGTAGTTGCCTTGTCAAGAGGGGTGGGTTGGCGTTAGCCCCCATTTTACGTTGTGGCTGCAGTTTTCCTTCTTCCTCCCACTTATTAATTTCCATGTGGCATTTCAACGTTACGTACAACATTTCTTCCCAAGTCTTGCGGTGCTTGTTAGCTAGGCGAGTTTCTATTTTTTCTGGCATAGTTGTTTTAAAAGTACAGCGCAATCCTTCGTCTCGCGTTCTTTCTTAAGAAATTTTTCCAAATTTGCTGTCTTGTGGTTGTACCATCCATATTTCTGCAGCCATAATTTTCAACCTGTCCGCAAAAGTTTCAACGTCTTCTCCTTCTAACTTTCTGGCTCTGTTAAATCTGTACCCCCTAAATAACTAAATAAATACTAGTCTCACAGGTGGTGCAAGTGTGAATTTCTTACCAAGACCCCCTGTGCTGAAGCGTTCCACTAAATCCACTTTAAATGATGGCCAACTAGACAGCTATACGAAGTGAAACGCTATTATTGCTTCTATGTGCTGATCTTCCCTTCTCATGTGAGTGAGATCGTTTAGTTGCCGTGATATGCCTGTGGACGGTAGGACGTGTTTTCGCTGCCGTCCTTGCCTGATTAGAGGCCGTGTGTTGGTTGGAGCGGTTGCATTTTGGCTGCGTTTTCGACTAAACGATGGGATTTCGTAAGAATCCTACCGCTAGTTGAGCGCTTTAAACTGTTTCCCTTTTTAGGAGACCTGTTTAAATTGCCACGAGAAGTATTTTTTCAGTTCTAGGCATGATTATGTCCTGATTTGCTGGTTTTAAGAGCTAAAGTTTACAGCCTAGCCTATTTTATTGTTTTAATTTTTTTTCAACCCAAGATCGCTTCCTTGCTCGACCAGTGATTATTTCGCTGCTTTTTTTTTTAATGGAAGTGGGCCTATAGTTCGAACCATTGTAAATGTCTCAAGAAATTATTTTAACTAATTAATCGAGGGTCAGCAGTGTACGACAGTGTGTGTCGTATCAACTGAGTGAACACTAGTAGCAATACTGATTAACACTTGAAATCACTAATGGCTAAACAAGAAGGGAGACCACACAAGATAAACTTAGGTTTCGAAATGGTTTATTTCTCCCTCCTAAATCCCTATTAAAGGCACTCTTATTAACATTAATGGGATGGAGGATAAGGACGGATCTATGATAGATGGGTCCTTGCCAAACACTAGCTGGTATTGTAGTCCCCAAAGAACAAGCTTCTGAAATTAATCTAAGTCAATACACACTGGCTTAACTGAGAAACAACTTATCTTTGGTGGGTGATGCTGAAGAGTCCTGGTGCAAGGTGACCAGAGACTGAAGACAACAAGTGTCAAAATATAAAATATAAGACAAGTTTAATCTGTGGGGAACCTGTATTTAAGGGAAACCTGCTTCCAGTTTCTATTGTTCTCAAGAGCTATTCACAGATGCTAAAACTGTGGAAAGTGAGCTGATTGGCTCCTTAACTAAGTCATTAATATGGAAGGTCAATCTGGAGAGGCCAGCTCCTAGTTTCATGGCTGAAGTGCAATAGGCTGAAGCCATGGGCACTTAGGCTAGCAGAGCAGGAGTATCGTCTGCTAGCAATTCATGATTGTTTATTTATTGCTATGATCAAATGGATGCTGTTCTACTGTTCTAAGCTAAAGGGTTAATAAAGGCAAAGAAGTATCGGTTATAATATCGGTATTGCTACCGAAACCGGTAACCGATTCCGAGCCAATTATCGATAAAATAACTAAGTCCAGCTAAATTAACCCAGATTTACAATGATTGGAATGACTGTAATGTGATATGACTGGAATTACTGCAATGCGACATTTGTGACTGCAATATTGAACACGAGTGCAGGGCTTTTAACGGGTGATTAGCTAAACTAATCTGATTAAGAATTAAATTAGAAATGAGGATTATAGATTTAATCCGGGCACTAACTAGCAAAAATAAGTGATTTTAGCACGCACTGAAGTTGTTAAAGTTTTTGTCTTTTTTTTTGGTAATAAAATACCGTACATATTCTGCTTCTTTTGTTATAGGCCGCTCTTGCCCATGAATGTTTAAACAGGGTTCCCACCAACCTGGAGAACCTGGAAAACCTTGACAACTTAGGGAATTTAAACTACATTTGAAACTTCGGGGGGGGGGGGGGACAAAGTTACACTTTTCGGCTTAGTCCTAAGTGCGTTAATCAAATTTTTTAAGACATTGTGATAAAAAAATGTTGTGAAGGTGTGGAGCCTCAAGGCTCCATGCACACTCTCACAGTTGGCCTTTTCCAACTCGAGAGCTCGTGCGCCACTTGGTGGCGTACAGAGAGAGAGAGAGAGAGAGAGAAAAAGATGGCCTCCATCAATGTAATTGCATTTACATGTACTCGCCAGTAAGTCACTTTCATTGTAAAAGGTTCGCATCCCAGCAAGAGTTGGCGCCCAACAGTATACTTTTAACCCTGGAATCAACGATAAATCGACGAGGGACCCAAAAACGCGGCCACGAGGTGAGCAAAATGGTGTCAACCACTACCTCAACGATCGCTTCAAAACAACCAAAAGGTGAGATCGAGCCAAATTATTATTCAAGAGGCTCAAAAGATGAACTCTGAATATTTGATAATATGAATCCAGCATTTATTTGAATGACTTTGCATGAAACGGCCAACAAACTATCGATGCAAAAGACCCAAATGTTTCGTACACAAATTTCCGTATTTAAGAATCAAAAACCAGAGGCCGATTGAACTATTTCACCCATTGTAATGTTTGATGCTCGCAAAACAGCAATCACACACAATTTTGAAATTTTTCGCTGATTTTAAGGACTAGTAACGCTAAACAGCAAGTGAAACTATTTTATACACATGCGCACATTTCTCATTGCCGATCGCATTCCAACGCGGTGCATCACACACATAAGTGAACGCACACATACCCAAAAAAGCAAACAGGTGCAGGACTACTTGCAAATTAACCAAGCAAAACACTACACCATCTTGTTTTTTTTGGCAAACTCGTTACGCAAAATTCGAGAATCCGTTACGAGTCTACCTCCAATTCAAACGTAAACGGTAAATACGTAAGCTTCAATGTAGACAGTGATGGTGCTTTAGTTGATTTACTGTCACCTATCCACAGTTCGCAAAAATGCCGACTGTCGACAACCAAATTAGGCTAACGGGTAGCGTTGCTCAACAGCAAACACCAGCGCCACATTTCCAATCGCTGCCGCTAGATGACAGCACCGCACGACCAAAACGCGTCGCCACACCAGTGCACACAACCAAACAGAAAAACAAAATTGAAATGGTCAAAGAAACATTACAGTTAGAAAAGAATCGGGGTGAAATCGACAAACAACATTTCAACGATTTCAATATACAAATGGAAATGAAAATCAAGCAGATGACACAGCATTTCAACAACAAAATTGACGAGTTAGCAAACCAAATGTAAGTCTCAATCCCCCCCCCCCCCCAAAGTAAACCAAAGGGCAGCTGAACAAATGCAATGGAGTGACGTGCAATTTATACGACTGCATAGCACCCCAAACGATCAGTTTCCAAACTAGTTAGCACTTCACGCAAGCGGAAATTTTTTTTACAAGTTGAAGGGCAAACCACACCAAAGTAATCACAGAAAAGCAACAACATTGATTTGCATCAAATGAACATCCCTAACCACAGCAATAACGACACTACCCCGTTTTAGCATAAAAAAACCAGAACGAATGAAAATGAGCATGGCAGCAAACATGAACCCATGTCAACAGGATCAAAACCAAGACATAATCCAGCACCAACAACCAATCAGAGAAGTTAGCAATCAATGCACCACCGCAAGCGAACGCATACAGCAAACATTGCAAACCAGTGGTAATAGCACGCAAAACATGACTTCCACCATGAATGCACCAACCAAATCCCCAGTGAAATGTTCTATACACCGCCTCTGGACTGTCCTGGTAGGTAGCCTATTGCGTGGTGTTCCCCCAGCAGAGTAACGACTAGTAACGCAACTTAATGCAACCACAGGAATGGACATGTTTATTAGATTACATTGGCTTTTATAACAATTGTCATGTTATAGAGCAGGTGTCACATCTATGGTAATCAGTACAGTTCAGTATGGCATTAGTTCAGTATGGCACTCCTGTTAGTATGTTAGTCTGGGTTGGGTTAATTTTAACATCTGGGAAACAAGGATTGCTAATTACTGTGGTGCCACAAGTGACGACACCACAGTAACGACAGAGAAATAAAAATACTGGAAAAAAAATTTCTAACTACCTGAAACAAAAAGAATCAATTAGTTGTATTTTTTTTCTATTGCACATGTATTTCTATGGTAGTCACTGTATCTAGCTTTAAGAAGAATTTTTTTAATTTAAAGCACAAGTGAGCTGTCAAGGCGCTTTCACAGAATAATAGCTTGAACCTTTTTGAAAGCTAAAAAAAAACCTTAAATATAACATTTGTATAACTCAGGAGAAAAATATTTGTTGGAGAATAGCCTGAAAATTGATGGCTATCTTAAATTTGTGCACTTTTAAAACATTTTACTTGCTTTAATTTTTTATTTTTTAAGATAACAAAGGCACTGTTCAACAATTTATTTCTGCTGCAATTTTTTGGAAGTTTGGAGTTTTTCCCAAACTTCTTGTCGAAAATTTTGAAGAATTTTGTAGAAGCTTTCCGGGTTATCTGCACAACTTTGGATAACTGCAGCACATGTGGCTACAGGTTTTGTTGAACGTCATTGTAACATCATTTACTTGTGTGGCTTTACTTTTGGCTCCAGAACACACACAAGTTGATGTTTTGCCATGAAAATAGCGCGGCTGAGAGGGAGAAGGGAAATAAAGACGACGAGCAGGACGTCGAGGTGACCAAGAACACTGCGACCACTGCTTATGCATGGGTGAAAAGCACAAGAACTGAACCAAGACGTTTTGATAACCTCCAATAATGACCACAACGAGATGCAAGGCACTAAAAAACAAGAAAGTTGGTCAACGAAATCCAAAATCTCCGAAAAACAAGGTTCTCAAACGAAAACTCGGCATCAGTAACGCAGCAGTGAAGGAGGTACCACCAGGAGAAGTCGTGCAACCACGATTCACTACCCCAGCACCGGACCAGCAGAACGCCAACACCATCCTCCAACGACAGTGTAGAGCAACATGGGAGTCCAAGGACTAAGCCAACATGACACAAACATGACGTCCACACCATGGCCTGTATTTTATTCAAATTATTTTTTGAACTAAGACGCACCTTCGTGGTGCAAAAATGCAATGGGTAAAATGCAAACTGCAACACGAGTACACAAGTGTTTCACCTGGAAGAATTAAGTCGTACCCTCGGGGCACAAACCAAAAGTGCAAAGAAGTTGCATACCCATAAATCAAGAGCAGTGCAAAAATTATGGACTGTGTTTTGACATGGACTGTGCAGAATTTATGAACTGTGAACATGAAGAATTCGCAAGAGAAAAGAACATTCAAGCTGCATTGCATGCATGGGCTATGTTCGTTACTTTTTTTGAAGATTTTTTCTCCTGACTCAAGAATTGAAGAAAATTTAATGAATGTTGTTAACAAGGTCAAAAAATGTAAACAATTGAGATTTCTAAGGAGGACCATCCAATCCATAAAACAAATGTTAGTTTTAAGGTAGCCTACCTTAGGGCGACGATGTCTCACCATTGTGGAGAGGGGGAAGCGTGTGAGGGTGCAGGGGGCCTTTTCCAACTCGAGAGCTCGCACGGCACCTGGTGGCACACAGACAGACCGACGAGAGAGAAAGAGTAAGATGGCCTCCATCAATGTAATTGCATTCATATGTACTCGCTAGTAAATCACTTTCATTGTAAAAGGTTCGTCCCAATCTCTCTTCGTGCTTGTCTGGGATTGTCGGCAATGGGCAACCCAGCGATCCCAACAATGTGTCCGTGTATTTGTGTGTGAACACCTAAAAGTTCATTAGTTTTGCACCAAGTGAACCCTAAAACACAAGCAAAACTTACAAAATGTGTGTAAAATTTCCTTCTAAAAATTATGGTAAGTATAGCCTGAAAATTAGCCTCAACTGCTGTGGGAAACCCTGTTAAAAATCAATAAATGTTGTTGGGTTGAAATGTCAGTGTGAGAAAACCATCTGGGAGAAAATAATGGTTGGAAAGCTTTCCGTCTCCCTATTTAATGATATATAAACAAATGCCCGTTGTGGCATCCAAAGCTATGCAGTTTCAATTCTCTTCACTTTTTTAAAATGGTCTAGTTAAGCTATGCAATAGTTTTAATGTTCATTTTATGTTAAATAGTACGTATTTAAAATATTTAAGTTATTGTAAAGAACAAGTAAATTGAACTCTTAGTCTACCGCCATTCTGATCATATACTATTGTGTTGTTTCAATAGGGCTTAACTCCTAGCAAAGAAGTACCTATGAGTGGCGGAGAACTGGCCATGAGAGCCCTTGGATGGGGAACATTGTACTCTGTCAGCGGCTTCAGTTTGTTGATGTTTTTGGCGTGGAAAGCTTTAGGACTTCATAACGTAAGTTGCAGTGAAAACTCTTATTAAAAGGCCTTACAAACCGTGAATCCAAAAAGTAAGTCCAACGACTCAGCCTATTCAAAATAGGCCTAGATATTTTTTGCTTGGAGCTTTCGATAGCCAATCTAAGCCATTTTCAACACATTCACAACTCAACTACACATTTAGATGACATATAGGTATGCCAATAGCTGGTAAAAAAAATACCGCAGGCAAGCCACCCATTTTCACCTGCCGAACAAATCACAACGGCTAGGGATGTAACCCTGGCTGTTACGACGGTGGTGTTAAGCAAATGACGTACTCCTGGTGTTCAGTTGCAGTCGTGCTTACTTTGGTTACATTGACTATTTTTGACTAATTCTAATACCTGAAGAGGGGTCGAGCGTTTAAAGGTTGGGCTTTAGGTAACTAATTCTTGGTAGAAAACTGCCACCTCGGAAGGAAACCCTGCATTACTGGCAGTGTGGAAATTTAAATGGCTAACATTCAACTATGATAAATTCTAAGGCCACTAAAAATTAATTAAGCGGTTCTCGGGAGCAGTATTAAAAAAAATTAATGCGAGCAAGCGAAATTTTATTTTATTTGCTTGTTTGCAATTTTTCAGATTTTTAAGATAGCTTTTTTTTTAAATCAGCTTAAAAAATGTTGCACTAACACTAATTGCACTTTCAGGTTTAATACGTTACACTTCTGCAAAAATAATGTTTGCACACTCACTGCATTCAAACGGTTTCTTTCCATAGTTAGAATTGTGTGCGGCGTTAAATGAGACTTATGCGCAAAAGCGTTTCCTT
>JAHWFP010204474.1:14530-26220 GCA_023313725.1 Lithobius niger | reverse complement strand
TTGGGTTACCAGTTCGAATCCGGGTCGTATGCCACTCCGACTAAACATAAGTGCTTACTGTACTTCGTTATTTCTAGTATACGATTTTCGCTGTGTGGCTTGTTCTTCTCTTACGTTCATCTGACCTAGGAACACTATAAAAAAAGAAAAGGCATCAAGTTTACTATGGTAATGAACGGTTTAAGGTGAAAGTTTATTAAAATCTATTGGACCCTTGACCTGGACTCGCAGAACTAGTTTGTTGTTGCAGTTAGATCACATTTTTCCAACCTATCTCTACACACCTAACTGTTTAACCTAATAAAGCTGAATCTTTATTAGGTTAAACAGACACGGCGTAGACACTGTCATAATATTGTCAAACTGGTTTTATTCCCAACGCTATACTCCAAAGTAGAACAAACAAAAAATGTACGTTAACTAATCAGGAACATTTCTCAATAGGCCTTCTTACGTATAGGTTGGGCTTTTCAAAAAACATCTGCCATGCCTGTGCTATCCAGCTTGCGTAATACATTTACATGTTTTCTCCAAACGGTCGTTTTTTTTTGTGTGGCCCAAACCAACTTTTCTGGGGCTGTGGCAATGTCAGCCCTATGCCCCATGAAATAGGTATTTATAGGCTTTTCCATGCTAATTACGAGATGTACGATGTGAACCAGCACTTACCAGCCCTTATGGAGTTGTTTTTATTGTGTTTGATGACGTACATGTAGAGTGGCAACTCGGACCAATGCACTGTGACTGAGGTTAGCGCTAACGACCTAGCTGTCGACGCGCCATTAAGCCTCAATGCTCCCCCCCCCCTTCTTTCGTTAGCAACCTGACGCAATTCACCAAATACTTTTATAACGAAAATTGTCACGATTAAACATTTTTTCGTATGTTATAAAGCAACAAAATGTAATCTGGTTTCTTCTGACGTCATAGACTACACCACACGTTTCGTAGATGGGCACTTTTGACCTTTTGTGACATGTGCAGTCTTCATCTAAAAAAAAAAAACTTAATACAAATTAAACCTCCTTGATTCAAAGCAAAACTCCCAGGTCTTAACCCTTTATAAAATGAAATTTACGTCTCAAAACTAGCCTACTGATTGACGTCTTCAAACAAACTTCAAATCAGGTCGTGAAAGACTTTTTTTTCTTTTGCACAGAAGCTGTAGTTGCAATCGAGACTGCGGCCCAAACCTGTAATTGATTTGTTTACTTTTTTTGAACGGTTTTAAGCCATACCAACCCAACGCAGCATCATCCGTCGTGCCCACTATCTGCTTGTTATTCAGAATGATGCTATCACGGATTTAAAAACGATGCAACGAACGCTACAGGTTTTCGTGGCAACTGGAACTGTGCCACTCGTGGGGGTCAAAGCGGCAGCATCACTTCTTCAAACTAGAGAATGGAAATTTGCATCGAAAATTTGCATCGGAAATTTGCATTTTTAATAACCATCGGCATGGCTGTCGCTTTCTTCCGAAAAAGTCTCCTTCTCCTTAAAAGTATACAGCGAAGATAGGCAAACGTTATAGACCGAAAATAGCTACGATGTGGAAAGCATTTTGTGGGTTCAACACGTGCAAGCGTAGGCGTGTATATGCCCAAGGCACACAAAGAAGAAATAAATAGCTCAGTATACCAACCTAACGAATATGCTTATAGTCAATCAACTAAGCATATTGTTAATTATGTGACTTCAGGCTTGTTACCATGATCAGTAAACTATCTGGCCAGACCTATAACCGATGCACTGTGACTGAGGTTGGCGCTAATGCCCTAGTTGTCGACGCGCCATTAAGCCTCAATTCCACCCCCCACCCCCAGATAGACAACAGCACCAGACGAGAAGCCCTTTTGCTCAGTTTCATACTGCCTGTCAATAATAGTGTGTAAAGCGTTAAAGGGACATAAATCTTTCCGGTATGTCGTGCGACCCGTTGAGACTAGCTTTTACAACATTTACAGAGGTTAGAGTTAATGTCGCAAAATCATCTCGCACGAAAGAAAAAAAACAAGAAAATGAATGTGTTGGCAACATTTACATAAAATTGGACTAATATCGCAAAACTGAGTCATACAGGAAAGCCAACATGGGTGCACGTACCTTTAACTAACAGTGTGTAAGGCGTGCACCACGTTTTCCCTGTAGTCAGTGATCTTCCCGTGATTATAAAAAGCAAAATGGCGACGTTTCGGGGCAAAATCTGTCCCGTATCAAGCAAAACAGCTTGCCTCGAAACGTCGTCAGTCATTTTTGTGCTTGACCTGTTGCTCCATTTCTTTTTTTTTTTGGGGGGGGGGGGGGGCTTTTTATACTCAAGGCCATAACTGTGACAGTGTAGGTACGATCAGCGACTATACCACCAACATTGTGCGGATATCTGGTTTGTTTCTCTTTAGATATATTGGTACCAACCCGAAACGATTGAACGCCGAACGTATTACCTAAATACATTTTTGTTTGTGGGAGGGGGGGGGGGATTGGTGGGGGAATGAACCGAGTTGCCTTAATATTTGAAATGATGGCTGACGACAGTTGTTCAATATAGGGTGTAACTGAAGGGTTTGGTCAAACTTCAGAGTGTTGACCATGATGATCAAAAATACGACTAAATACTCCTTGAACTTGGGTATGGGAATGCATCCGTCTTTTGATGTAGCCCCATTCCCCCCCCCCTTCCACCCGCCAAAGGTACTGGTAAAACGTTGAAATTTCCCCATAACTTCCCGCGTAATCTTTCCAAACCACTGCAATTGACACATTCTTCTCGCAATTTCATCTCTTCATAATGTAAATGTCAGTTTGAGTCCCACTGTCCCACAACTCTGTGGATGGCGTCGTGTGGAGATGGGGGGGGGGTGGTTGGCGGGGGAGGACTTCTTTAGTAGCGTGGAAGTTTTGATGTGGACTAGGGTCCGTCATTAAGGCTTGGCCAGACCTCTTAGTTACCTGTATAGTAATTGGCGATGTAATATTTGTTTCAGTAAAGACCAAAGAAGTTCCGCTTCCTCTTGATCACCCCCCCCCCATACTTCCCCCTCCACAACGGTTTTGAGACATCATAAAGACATTAACTTAAAGCACCTTAATTGCAAGAATGATGTACTATTGATTTGGAAGGATTAGGTGGAAAGTTATGAAAGATTTTCCCTTTTTACCCCTAACTTTGCGGAGCTGTAACTAAAGACGGGTGCATTTCCGGACCCATGTTTATTGGTCTTTTAAGTTTTATTTTTAATCACGGGCTACACTCTGAAAGTTTGGCTAGACCTTTCAGTTACATCCTGTATAAGTAAAACGTAAATTGCAATACGGCGAGAGATGCAACTAGTCAAACACTAATCAGTGGAGAGATATGGTCCGGGATTTTCGTTTTCCCTGGGTGAAAAAAACCCTGGGGTTGCAAAAAGGTGATCTATGGTCAGGGGGAAAACAGAAGGGGAGGGAAAAGTCGAGGTGGTCGAGCCCCGAGGATTTTGTGCTGAACCCCCGGAGGAAGTATAGAGTAGAAACCTCTAGGGAAAATATTCCACCCTCTAATATCCCAGGGGAAAATGATGTAGTGAGTTATGCATCCGAGGGAGATTTAACCTAAACCCCAGGGGTTCCTTCCCCTCGACTTGCACAAGAGCATATCTCACCACTTTTAACTTTTCAAAATCCCTGGGGATTTCCCCCAAACCCCCAGGGTTCGACCACCTCGGGTTTCGCTTTCCCCTGGGTTAATTTACCCCTTACCATATCTCTCCACCGTAATATGGCTAAGTTTCGAGGTAAATTTTCCTTCGTGATTAAGCAAAGCAGTTCGCCCGAAGCGTCGCCGTTTTAATGTTTAACTAGTTCAACCTAACATTCGGTGGTCTTAGCTTGTGTAGCGCAATTGTTGTCATCATTTTGGAAAAAGTATTTCAACTCTGTTCCATGAAAAAAATTATTTAGCAAATAAATTCATCATGCCACCGTTTCGAGTTGTTACCGGGCCAAATAAAGATAAACAAAGCAGGTGTGCTTGGTCTGCTTTTGAGTGACTCGTGCGTGGGTAGTCAACGCGGCGGCATCATCATTCTTTAGCACTAACGGATGGTAAATAAAATTAGCATTTTTAATAAATATGGCAATCGCTTTCTCTGAAAGAGTCTCTATTCTCCTTGGAGGCAGAGGGAAAAAAAAACTAAAACGTAAACAGTGGGAGAAACCGGCAGGTGTTTTCACAGAGTGGCTTTTGTTTTAATTATCTCCCGTATCTAAGAAACAATTGTTGTTTAAATTAGGCTATTCTGTGTGAATGAGGACTAAGTAAAATTTCTAAATTCTTTAAAACTGCACGTACGCAATTGCAAGACAGGCTGCTACTATACAGACGAAGCGTTCAGCAACAAGTGGATTAATCTGGCAATTGGGCTTATATCAGTAGATCACACTGCTTCCATTGTTAGGTCGTTGAACTTTAATTTAACTACAAAATTGTGCTAGTTTTAACCTTTTCCGCGTTTCAAAATGGGAAAGATAAATTGGTAAGAGTTTTGCTGCCGTGATGGTGAAAACAATGAAAATCCGATAGAATTGCAACCATTTTTTCGGCTGTTAATATGGAAACAGCTATGGCCCACTGATTTTCGCTCTTTCGTTTGTTACTCCCACTGCAGCTTTGTTTGACCATTCCTCCCTCCTGTTTTTTTTTCTTACTTTTTATGTCTTTTCTTATTTGAATAGCCTGTAATAATATTTAATTTTATCGTATTTTTTTCCCCGAATTCGTTTTTCGTTGATTAAATTAGTAGCCGCACGTCGACAAACACATAGCCAGCGAAGTTTGCAAGCCTAATTAATACTGAACTAAGAAAACAAAAATTTTTAACACCTAAGCTGCACCGGGATGCTCACCGGTTGGTGAGGCGTAGGCTACCTCCCAACTAACCGGCAAAGTGGTGCCATTATTTTCGACAATCGTTAAAGCATTGTTGAAGCATTGTAAATTACATCCTGTCATGCTATTGCTCATATTGGCAATAAGCATTTATTTCACATACTTACATGGACTCGTAACATTACTCAACGTAAAAATAACATGCTCATGCCAGCTCACGTCATATAGATTGGTCCACAGATTTTACTCCTATCAGTCCTCTGTAAACGATTGCAACAATGCAATTATTATACATATGCAATAATTATACATATAGCTGAGACATTGAAGCTTGTGCAACCGATCACTCATATTTTCACATAATTTTAGTTACTCTTGGCTTTACACCTTATGTGTATAGCTCAGAAATGCAAACAGAATTTAAAATAAAATTAAAGAAGAATGCGATGGGCAGAGCTAGCTGGTTAATCCAGCATCCACATTCCAGATTCTCTGTCATCCAATAGGCTGATAGGGGTCACGTGATCTCGTTTCAGTTATGAAAATTTGCGGTGCTGCAGCGAAGTTTAAATTTACCGCTACTTTCTTTGTTGCTCGAAGATTCTACAGTACTGCATCTATAGAAGTTGAATAGGTGAAAAGGTGCCTTTAATCTCGATGGCCTTTTCTAAGACGGACCCTTTTGTGAAACTTGGTGGGATTTTCTTATATCATTTTTTGGTTTCGGCTACTTGCTGCACGCCCATGGATTTTGATTATATACAATTTTGGTAGTGTCGGTACACTCAACCCTACGCAACATAGCGAGAAATAAACGAGATTTTTGCGAGATTTTTTAAAACTCCAACACGTCTGACGTCACTGGCTCAGTTCATGCCATTTTAACAGGTTCTTGAATCTCAATGGCTGCTGATTTTGCTGGACCAAGTGGAGGAATCGACGCAAAGCTGGACTAACAAAGGAATGAATGCTTATTTTCAAACGGAAACCATTATTAAATATTTAAAGTGTTTCAGAATGCATTGAGCCACCCAAATCCAAAACAAAAACAAACCACAATCAAAACAAAAACAAAGCTACCTAAAATTCAATCGACAATGCGACTGAAAATACCAAACATTTGTTGTACCGTGTCAGCAGACGGATAGCACCGTCACAAAGCGGATATCGTAAAAGTACGCCATTGTTTTAGTTTTGAAGCAATGACGTCACCAGCTGCTGCATCTTGGGTTATCTCGCCCAGGTATACTCTTCGAGGGTTGGCTGGTTTTTGCCACCAAATGGTTAAAACCGGTCTTGACCATGGTTTTTAGCGTCCCGGCACAAACTGTTTTTGCCACGTTTTTGCCCCTTTGGCCAAAATATGGCAAAAATCTACTTGAAGTAAAAAAAAAAATATGGCCTACAATAGTAAAATATTAGCAAATTATAAAAGTTCGCCTTGAAAACGTCACATCGTTTACTTTGAAAATTCATATTCACTTCTTATTTGCCTTTCATCCGCTTATTTTCACAGTAAAAGATATTCTTCTCACAATATCTTTGCAAATTCATGCAGCTGACTGTCGAAAATTTGCATAGATATTGTGAGAAGAATGTCGTTTACTGTGAATATATGCGTGTGAAGCGGCTTGCTGGTTTTTGTTAGTTTTAGCCGGTAAAAACCAGGTTTTTGCCACTGTCCCGGCAAAAAGCGGCAAACCCTGCCTGCCATAGGTATGGCGCGTTGCATTGAGTGGTCCGACCCAACAATCGAACATCCCTGCTACAGCTTTTTACATGAGACCACAGCAATGAACAACGGAACATCTTGCTATTATAATGGTTTCAAGATTCCTAATAAATACAGCCGTCATAGCGGCGCTCCACTCCCTTGCGTTGCTCCGCCCTGATAAGTCCGCGTATCAATACGGAAACGTAAATGGAACACCTGATGATCGTAAAAATGGATTGATCTTAATCACTTTACCGATTAATTTCGCGCTACTGTGTTCTGGGCTTAGCTCATTAATCCAGTTATTATAGATTGACCAATTTAGTTTTGGTGGGCTAATAGCTGCAGGCCATGACACATCCTCACAGACCTTATCTTTTGCATTTGAAGATGATCGGGTTTATTAGAATGTGCGCTTCCTTCGGCACCTGCAGCGATCCTGTAATTGGTAATCCAATTACGCAATTTCACCTGTAATCTCCGTTCCATGTTTGCGGATTTATGGATGAGTTATAATTACTTTTTCGTATCGGATATTAATTACGTCTTAGTAAGATGCGCGTAAGCCATAAAATTATAGCCACTTAAACAGCATCGTTTGATAATAATAAATAAGGGCCAGTGGGGTCGGGAGGGGGAAGAGTGAAATAGCAGCAAAGTGACAGAAACAAAGGCCCAGTACAAAGGAAACCCATTGTGAACTATAAGAATAACAAATGAACTGCAGAATGTCTATTTATTGTGTGCTATCACACTGACGTTAATTCATACGGAAAGTTAGCCGTAGTCTTGACAGTGACGAGATGACGTAGTGGTATAGTGCACTGGAGATCTGGCCTAATTTCCCGGACTCACGGTGATACATGATTTTTTCCCCCATTATTTTTGCACAGTGTCATCCACAGAAGATCGCAGTGTTGGTTTCATTGTATTCTTCGCTTCTGATTAAATGTGTATCACGTTTAAGTTTTTATTTTTCTCAACTGCTGCGGTTACCTGCGCGAAAAACACAAACTGCGCGGATTCGGCCTCATTGGCCGAGCGAGCGAAGCGTGCGAGGTCGATTATTCGACTGAATTTGAATTTTGTGTGCTTGTTTATCAGTGTGTTTATGTGTGTTGTGGTAGTCTGTTTGTCTGTGTTTGGTTGCATGAAATTCACTAGTTCGAAGATGAAATTCCTATCTGAAATAATTTAGTGGGAAGGTGAAATTCGACGGGGGCGAAATCGTGCAAGTGTAGCAGCATAGCATGGAGCACTGGGTAGAAATCATTGGGGTTTCTGTCCTGTTCGCATAGAAAATAAACTAATATATAGAATTTCTTGCTCGGCCGGTTTGAAAACCTATTCTGGCGATTTGAAATTTGGAGCGATGGTGAATCGTTTCCCAAGTATATTTTTTTCAAGTAAGTTCAAATTCTCGGGGTTGCCCTTCCTCTTGCTTATTACTCTGGTTCAAGTTTGATCCGTTTCATCTCCACCAGCATTTCGATTCAGATGATCAAAATAAAAACCTATAGTTTTAAAGGCCGCAATTAAAACCTGAACTCGATCGTTCAGTCGTAATCATAATTCATACCAATTTTTAAGTGTTCGAAATAAAACTACAAATTCACTTTCATTGGCTCAGCCCCGGTTTGAAAAATCATACAGTAAATCATGGCTGCTGATGTTTAGAATAAACAATCACAAACATGAAGTAAAGTGGTCAAATATTGTCTAGTTTTTAATGATTTTTATCGAGGTATGCAGTTATGTGTTATATATATAAACGTTACGTAGCCTATATAATTTGAGTGTGTAAGCAAGCACAGCAGCAAAATTCTGATGATTTCTAATGGGTTCAATTTGAGCACACGTGAGTCAATGACCTACCTCCCCAAAACAAAATTTGTTAAAGATTCCCGTCTAGCTATTCAACGTCAAACGACCAGAGAGTGTCCAATTTGGGCACATTTGAGTGAATTGCCCATACATCTAGGGAACTGTAACTCATGTTCCACTTCCATGTAATTTTCACTGAGAAGCGGTTTCATTAAAATCAATTCCAGTTTAAGTTCACGAGTCAAATTCGGTTCAAACCAAGTCACTGCCATAACCAGAGAAAGTCAATTCATATTCTTTATTTACTATTTCAAGTCCATTCCAGTCAATTGCTATTCCTTTTCATTTCGACAAGTCAATTCCAGTTCGTTGACTACCGGTTATCCCATTATCAATTCCTGTCAATTTCCGACAATTTTCGGAAAGTTTTGGAAATTGTCCGAAATTTAGACGATTTAGTGTAATTGGGGCTGAAAAAAGCTGGAATTTGGATTTTTGCGAAATTGACCTGAAAATTGGCCATAAACTACACTTACAATGCAGGTCGAATCAGATCACGTCAAAACAGTGCGTTACAAATCAAATCAAAATCAAATTACTTTGATTTCAGTCCAAGGAATGACGTAGCAAGTCATGACAACCTGAACGTGGCAATCGAGTTAGTTCCTGCCAAGTCATTTTATGAGTTAGGTAACTACTCACACCAAGTCCGGTGGAGGTGATAATTCATAAAATTAATTCCAACAATCCATTAGCTGGACTTTCCGAATGCTGAATCAATTCCACCAATTCCACAATTGGGGATCATTAATCAAGAAGATGATCGTTGTTCAGTCTGCCCGAATGAAAGAGGATTACAAGACGTAAATTTTCTATTAGAAACACCATTTTTAAACGTTTAGGCCTATACCTGTGTATTTAGAAGCTTTTTATTAATTACTGCCTACCATCAGGTCAATTTTAAATGAATTAAGGGCGAGGCAAACGTTTGCTGGTATTGTTGATTTAATTACTCGTTAGTAACAAACTTAGACAAGGATTTACTCAGCCCAAATTAAATAGCATTTCTACTGGTTTCTGCAGAGGTTCAGTTCAACCACTTGGCTACCGTACTGAATTTCCACTTTCTTGCAGACTATTAAACAATATAGTTTCTTAGAGAAATATATTAGAGACTGTAGTTTGGTTGGCATTTTTGCGATAAAACTAACTGACTGTCATTTTTGTTTTGTGTAGGTAAGAATTATAACATAATCTATTAATAATAAAATCGAGACACGTTGTAGAGATCAGTCGACAATGTTTTCATCCAAAGATTGGAAATCCTCTCAAAGTATGGACTAAAACAAAAATGCTTTAATCCTAAACTGTTATCTTTAACGGATTTTGTTTGGCAAAGCGTTGACTTTTAGTTATATATTTTCTGACGTCATTTAGTGCCATATTTTTATTTTTGGCACTGTAATTTACAACACTTGTAGACGTTCTGGTTTACAACACCTACAGACGTTTTGGTTTACTTCACCTACGGTCGTGGTTTACAACACTATATAGGCCTAGAAGTTTTGGTCTACAACACCCACAGACGTTTGAGTTTACATCATCTATACAGTACACGTTAAACATGCAAACGTCTACAAATACTCGTCGTTATAAGCAGTCGGGAGACTGGTCTTAGACGTTGTGCTTTACAAGGCATAAAACCTCATTATAAGACGCTGAGCGTTCTTATTTTAACTGGCAACGCCATTTTTGCAGTGCGTCTAACCTAATTTTCGGTGCTGCCCTTCACCTCAACTGAGAATCTTCCAACTTGTATGTGGGTTTATATCTCTTTAAGGTAATCCGTAATGGTAATGAAGTGGATGTTTACACCAATTATTCTCGAGTGGAAGGTCACGCGAGAAGCGAAAGTACGTCAACAATGATTTATAATGCGTGTGTCAGAATGAAAGTTGAGCTATGTAAAAACCGGTATAGCCCTTATTGCCACTGCCGACAACTCATTATGGTTGCCGGAGAGAGCTGTACTAAACTACGATGCCACTGACAATCCTAGAAACCGAATCTGAAATATGTAAACTAGGCGTCTAAATTTACACCAACCAGTTTGGTTTGATAAAAAGAATCCTTTTTTTTTTGTACCCTCGTTTGTTTCGGTCATACGTCAGCGCGTGTTTCGAGAGTTTCTAGCTAAGTTTGAGCTGTTTATCGAGTTTGCAGGCCTATAGAGGAGAGAACCACTTTTTCTGTAACTCCGTTTTTTTATTTTTTTATTTCATTTAATTTCGTAATGACGGTATTCTTTCTCTCTTCGTGCCAAGCCATGTTTCGTTTATTTATTTTTATGCCTTTCTATTCATGGTGTGTCACTTTTTTAAGGCCGTGGCCTTGCGGAGGGATTTAATCGATCTTTGTGGAAATGCGGTGCCTTTTTGTGTCTGGTATATGTACTCAGATGTGACCATATCGTGGTTAACATTATAATAGGCCTAC
The DNA here is from genome assembly GCA_023313725.1 of Lithobius niger. Taxonomy (NCBI): domain Eukaryota; kingdom Metazoa; phylum Arthropoda; class Chilopoda; order Lithobiomorpha; family Lithobiidae; genus Lithobius; species Lithobius niger. Next base: position 15,316 of record JAHWFP010204474.1, on the reverse strand, counting down.
CAGTTTTTTTTATTTATTTTTTTAACATGATATTACCGGTACTACCCTGTTTACGTGGCTGAAGGTCAGAAGAAGCAGCGCCCACATCGTGTTACGTATTAGTGGTTCATTGAGAGGCTACCCCCCACCTCCACCCCCCCCCCCCCCGGCATCAAATCGCGTTTAGTTGCAGCCCAAGGCTTCACAAATTTAATATTAAGCTGGCAAGAGATCTTCAAGTTGAAAAAAAAATTCAGAACTGCTGAGGCCTTTCGTCCCTCAGGCAAAGCGATTTTAAAGATACCCCCCTCCCTTTTTTTTTTGAAACAATCCGTTGAAAAGGTGTCAGTGAAAGTAGCGCACTGGAATTTTGTTGGGGGAGGTGTAGGGGTGGAACAACGACGTTGGAATCAAAAATGGGGCCTGAAAAAGTTACCTAAGGCGGTCGAAGGAGTGAGGAAGAGTTGCTACAAGTTCCTCGGAGCCCACTGAAAATTTCAGTAATTTTGTTTAATACTTAATGTTTATGAAATATTAAAAAATCCAATTTCATTATTTTTAACTGCTATAAATGACTTGTTTGTTAACTTTTGCCAAATTTTGCTCTTGATTTCTGGTGTTGGGGAGGGGGGGGGCATTCCCATCACTTGGCTGCACCACTGCTCAATAAGGCTTAATTTTTACCCAGTTTTAGTTAATACTTAATGACTTCGAATATTTAATAAACCAAGTTTCTTAATTTTTTTAAATGCAGTAAGAGACTTATTTGTTGGCTTTTGCAAAATTGTACTCTTAACTTCAGGTCAT
>JAHWFP010204473.1:0-32836 GCA_023313725.1 Lithobius niger | reverse complement strand
TCTTGTGGAAACACTGACCAATTTAGGTATTGTGGGATATTTATCCTGTTTTTTTTTCTTTACTACTATCAGTTAACCGTAGGGAGTTACCAACCTCGTGCGTTTTAATCTGCGGGAAAATGCAGGATGGTTCATGATCTAATTTCTCATAAACTTGAAGAACTTCGGGTTTAAATAGTTTTTTATTTTTCGTTTCATTTCTCTTGGCTTGTCATCGATTGTCGCATATGACAACACGTGTGTCTGTGTTTTTTAATGCTTTAGTTAGCCACTTCCAGGTTGTTGGAATTTCATCTTGAAGCCCAGAGCGGTAGCTCATTTTCGGGGCAGCACGAATCCCCCCCACCAGAAACAGAAGAACACGAGGGTGTCAATCACGACTGCGTGGCAAATCCAATTGCACCTTCGTATACATTTGAATAACTTCGTTTTCCGACCCCGCGTGGCGTTGAACGCGAGCGCGAGCGGGATGAGGTGGGATTGGCAGCACGCGCAAATTTGCAACCCGGGGATGGGAGAAAGAACAAGCCATCCTCGACGACCCACAAATAACGGCCCCCTCCCCTACCCCCAACGAAGATGACGTCATACCACACTAACGGGAAAGCTTTAAAGTAGTTTCTCTGTAGTGACCCGTATACGGATGGAAACCCGTCTAAGGGCACGTTTACGCAACCACTCACTTTTGCATTCTCGCAGCTAGAAGCTAGAAACCACCTCAAACTCCAACATGGCGGCGGTTTTATGTCTGCCGCCTCGAAACGAAAACAGCAAACAACGTGAGTTCAGAAGCGTTTGTGAAAATTGTTTCGTCATGAGGAATTCTTTATATTATTGGCACGGATTATACGACTGCAAGTATTTACTCAAACGATGTCGGATTTAGCTGATCCATTTAGCGTTGTTACCATGGCACTGTCTCCTTTGCCATCTCGATTGAGTTCTAGCAGCGAGAATGCAAAGGCGAGTCGCTGCGTAAACGCGCCCTAACCCTTTACACAGATCGCAAAAAGATACTGCTCACGAGGCATTTCTCATGCGGCTTTGAGGAACTAGGCAATGGCCACGATAACGTATAGCAGATGGCGCCACACGTTTTGATTCTGAGCGTTCCTATGATCATGACACCTAGCTCAGGGGTGCACTACAGTACCGGCCGGATATTGGATAAAAAATAGCATGCGCGACTGGGTTGGGCAAGATGGCCACCAGAAAGCACCGCGTTGATTCGAGTGATTTGTCTTGTTGCCGCTCTTTGTCAACCGAGGGCGACACCTCCCGTACAAAAATGCTGCCTTCCTTGAAACACTTCCTGGTTAACTGAACATGTCGCTATTTACTATGTGCAGTCGAGAAATTTAATAGCTTTGTGGAAAAAATACGGAAATTTTATTTATTTGTACGGGTTAGCTATTTTCCGGGTGATTACTGGGATTAAAGCGACACCCGGCCTGCCTTATAATATTCCGCGTGCCAAATTACTGCTACGCGCAGATCATAATTCGAGCAATTACAGTGCCAAGGCCGGCTGGGGGTGGTAGTTGCGTTCCTCGCATAGCTGCTGTCTTGGTTGGCTTTGTGAATAGTACACGAGACAGAATCAAGTCAACGATTGTGTCGTCACAAACCGGAATGATTCTCGTATTTTAAAATCACAATTTATAATTTTCTAGGCTAGTGTCTTATAATTTTGCTTCGGCGATCTATTGGAATAATTAATTTTAATTTTTACCGCATTAGTCTATTAGATTTTACATCTCATGGTAATTATTAGAAAATTAGTAGATGTACACACAGAGATGAAACGTCATGATTATTGTACTCGCGCAATGCATCATTTAATGATGGATCGTTACTAAATAAAGTTCCGTTATATTCAACAGAAAATCTCCTAGACGCCACATTTAAAAAAAAGGATTTTTAGCAAGGGAAAGACTAACGGTAAGGAAATAGACCTTTGGGGCCGTACTTGATGTGGAGGATCGAGAAAAATGGCGCTGGGAGGTATATCTCTTTAATTACTAGCTTTTTGTCAGTTGCTGCTATTTGGCAGTAGATATGGCAGGACACGCCGTACAAAAATTCACCGATGCGATTTGCTTGGTCGATTCCCTAATAGACCTCGAAGAAATGAAATGGACCGCTCGTGACGAACATTTTGTCTACCCACCTAACATTGCTTTATTACAACCATTGTTGTCGGGGGTCGAGAGGAGCGAAATCGGGTGATAACATAAATTAATCCAAAAAATGGCATTCTACGAAACAAGATTATGCGAAACGAGAAGTAGCCGTAGAAGCTAGTGGAAAGGGGTTAGCACTAAAAACCCTTTGTCCCTAGCTTTCTACCTGCACTCCCTAATGTTGAAACATAGTTGGAATCTCCCGTTCGTTCTCATAATGGCCCGACTCTTACTGTCAGCATTTCTTTTTATAATCAGTGGCCAAGAATATGAAGTCAGAACAAAGACACTTCGAGTGACTACTGAGGCATTATTTTCTAAGTTTAAAATGTCAAACTGGTTAAGAGTAGTTATATTTACGATGATGTGAGGATAATAAATCAGTTTTAAACTATTGCGCATCACCACCGCATTAACTTTGCTAAACTTTACAACATCACATTTAAACTCCGTGTAACAGTTAGTTATAACAGGGTCTCAAACTATATTAAGCCGTACCGACAAAGAGGCAGGCCACTTATCCACTCCCTAATTGTCCACACGCACGCACAACGAAAACAACTTGCAAAGAGAAAACAAAATAAGAATCGACGACAAAATAAAAAAAACAACTGCTCAGCTTTTTGAAAAAGAAAGATAGGTAATGTGCAATTCTTGGCATCAATCCACCATCTTGTTTTGTTTTTGTTTTTGTTGTTTCTTCCAATTCTTCGCCTTAGCCAAGAGATTAGTTACAAGTCCAAAGGGGCCTGCTAAGGCTAAGAACCACACACTGTGGCACTTTTATACCGGCATTTACATACATCTCCCGGCTTCCCTTGCTCATTGAAGCGGGCGCAATGGCATGACAAGAAATAATAATTAATCACCCAGTCGGGCTCGAAAAACCTGATTAGAGTCGCCATTCAAGCAGCGTGCACGGAGGCGGAAGCGAAGACTGCGCCTGCGCGTAAGAGCACCCCACTTCCTCTCTCCCCCACCTCGGTCCGTAGCAATCTGCCTGCGGGCATCCCGGGCGAATTAATCAGGCGCCGACACATTACCGGTCGTAATTAGACATGATTTCTGATTTGGGCTGTGGGTTTCGTTCAACAACGACGGGGTTTTCTTTGCTGCACTAAAAGTTTTTTTTTCTTTTTCTTTTCCTTCTTTATTTCTTTCGTTTGGCCCCCCCCCCCCCCCCTTCCTTCTTTCGTTTTTCCCTCTTTTGCTGTTTTCCGTCTTTTCAACGCAATCCGAAGCGCGGAAGCTAAACTATTTGGAAAAAAAAAATGTTGCGATCTCGAAATTAATGAAGAATTTTGCGATGGAATCGATGAGAAATAAGTTTTGGTGAGGTATAGTGGTAAGTTGTTTGCACGTTGATGCTCCAGTCTCTTTATAAATCTGTCCCCCGAGTGGATATAGGGATTATAACTGTTTTGTTAAACATTTATGTTTGTACCATAATTTTTTTTCCAGTGGCGTATTTGAAGGTATATGTTACATAATGTCGGTATTGCAAATGCATTTTTTACTAAACGTATTCAACTTTTAACCCTAATTTCAGTTAGACTAAAAAGTTCGTACCATCCCTTGGCACGGTATTTCGTATAAATTAATTTAAGTTTTACAAATTTCGCTTACTAAAAGAATTTAAAGTTTTAGAAACGCCGTTTGAACATAATTATCCCAAATATTTTCACTATTGTGTTTTACGTTAAAATATTGCACATATCAGCCCACAGATCCCTGTGATCCTACCCTGGCCGTCAATGACTTTGTGAGGTAAAATTCAGTCAGTGTGTGGTTGTGCAGGTAAGCAAGGTAACATTTTTTGCTCTTAACAGCAAGGATAAAAACCACGAGTTCATGGAAGCAGGACACTAATGTTTAATTTTCGAAGGAAATATTCCCTTCTTGGTCGCAGTAAAAAATGTTAACACGACAATTCTAAAACGACTACATCAGTTTGTCGTTCGATCACGAGCTGCCATCTTGAAAGAGTTGCAGGTAGACCACTGATCTTTCAATTTGGTTTGGAGACTTTGTCACGATTTCCTTTACTGGTAGCGATCAGATCAGCTATACTTCTGCCACAGCTCAGCTACAATGATCACTGAATCCTGAAGTACAGAATTACGAATGCAAACCTTTACACTTGTTTTTCTACCAACGGGATATGGGTAAAAAAAAACTTCGTCTAAGCTTACTGAGACTTCAAGGTTTTTTTTGCAGTTCAACCGAAAACTGAGTGCAATTGGCTATTCGAACAGAAAAGCGCCCCAGATGGAGAAAAAAGGACGGCTATTTTCCGATCTTCAGCATCCACATTTTATTTTTATTTTTTCCTCCTTTTTTTTCCTCGCATTACCTTTTTATCTCTCCTTGTTTGTTCACTAGATGACCAACTGAGCACAACGATGCTCGCTCTGTTCGGATCGTTTGGGGACCGGAAGGAGATGCTCGAACGCTCTCCGAACACATTCTATATTCCACATTCTTGGCGGCCGATATCACTGGAATTGCTTGGTTCCGTTGCTCCGGGCTCTCTTCAATAAAGATTATGCATTCAAATCGGGGCCAGCTTCGAGCCCCTTCGTACGAAAGCAAGCCACTCGGCTCTGCATGGATACCAGATAAAACTCCACGCATCCACGCAAGATAACCCATAAAGTGACCAGTGCTGCCCCCAATAAAAGAGGAATTAAGAGCCCAAAATGTATCATCGTGGGCCACTGGGCATTCCGCTATACTGGACGACTTTTGCCGTTGCCCTGGCAACGGGGCAACGGGCTGATAAGAATGTTACGGTACAAGATGTTCAACAGACGTAGCCCAAAGCTATGGCCAGATACAGAAAGACCAGTGTCGAGCGAAAACAACAATTCCACCGACCGACCGACCATCTTCCTCTCCTCTCTTCTGCTCCGTCGCAAGGTCACAACCAACTGCGTCGGTATGAAAACGTTCGCATCGATTTACGGGGATTTGTAGCATTCAAGAACGTGTCGTTCACATTGAGCACCTGCAAGTGTTAATTTCATAAAACAGAATTATTAATGGATGACCAAAGGCAAAAGATTGTGAATAGTGGCGTTTCAAGAGAAAAGACCTGATAGAAAAAACTGGATGAAGGAGGGATGCCGCTGATTTTACAGAAATAAATTATCAACTAGTTTTCGTTGAAGAGACATTTTCTGAAAAATATGAATAGAATGACACATATCTAAATACAAAAGAAAATTAAATTTAAAAGGGTCAACTATGTGGCGTGATGCTGACCATGAGTATTTTGTCAGCGTTAAGTTGCATAAGTTGCTAACAGGCGAGGTTAATGTTAAAAATGATGAAGGTGCTGAAGTCATTAACAGCGGAATATTAATGTTAGCCTTTTTTAATATATCTCTTGAAATTCCCACCATGAAATTTCCCTCTGTGTAAACAGGTTCCTTTCGGAAATTCCTTTCGGAAATTCTCTAAAGCTTGTGGCACACCTACTCCATTCCGTTACGTCTCGTCACGTCGCAGGCCGTCAAATTTCTATTTGGATTGAAAGCATGTAAATTAGAGGAGCCGTGTATACTGCTCCGTCCCGTTCCGTGACGACCAGTCGGCTGACGGACGATATCATTGAAGTAGAATCATTTCAGTCAAAAACTGATCGCATTGGAGAAGTGTACGCACCGGGTGTCAGTCGACGGCCGTCGTTGTCCGTCACGCGCCTGCGCACAATGCCTTTTCCCTACTAAATACAGATGCAAACCACATTAGTTGCCCTCTGGACTAAAATGTCTTCATGCCCGACCGTAAAGAATTACTAATGACGGAAGCAATGTGCGCTGGACCATCCGTTGCCGTCAGTCGTCGGAACGGGACGGAACTGAACGGAGTAGTGTGCTACAAGCTTAACTCTATTACTGTTCTCTTTTTTTTTTTACTGAATGCGTACATGCACGTTTGCAAGTTAGGCTGTACGTAAATTAAAAAAAAATTTCTTGTTACGTAGCGATCTCACAATCAGATATGGTTGGATGATGGCACTAATAGCCGACTATCGCTTAGTTGAATTGTGGGCTGTAGTGGTAAACGAATAAAGCTTTTAAATACTAAAGAAATTAAACTACATCATATCAGTGGAATTTTCAAATGGCTAAATCAAAAACTAGCAAGTTGTCATCACCAATTTAGAATTCCCCTGAATGTCTCCGAATTTTCAATGAATGTACGTCACAGAGACAAAAAAATTGGTTTTCGGTGTTGCCAGAAAGTAAATTGAAGAAGCTAGCAATTTTCAGTAGTGCCTAAAGACCTATTTATTTTAGTAGCCTACTATACCACACGCCATGGCTGTTTGCTGTGACGTGCATATCACGTGACTGGGCTAGTCCAATCAGACAGCCAAACAGCCGTTGTTCTCGTTCGTCATTGGCTAACTCATGGTGACGTCACGGCAAACAGCTATTGCGCATCTCTCAATAACATGACTTACTGAGTTGTAAACAAAGGTGCGAAATTGGTAGGCTCAATGAACACACGGTCTTGCATTATCACCTGGTATACACTTGGTAAAAAGCATTAGATGAGCCATTGCTGCTTCTCTGCTTTGGCAGTGAAATTATTACACCCAATGATGTCTTCCCCGGTAGCACACAAGCCTTACAGGGAAGCATCAATGTGTCCTTTGATCTTTTCCACCCTGATCAGAAGATACACTTTTTAATCTCATGTTATGACGAACTAGAAATGTGATATGACTGTTTCTGAATGGAACAAATCCCTTCTCGGCAGCACGATACACATTTGGAAGCTGAGGGATTAAACGCAATCTTCGTCAAACCTATACTGCAGCGCAAGCCAAAGCAAACACGCTGCACCATGGCTCTCTCTCTCTCTCTTGGCGGGCGTTGCATGGCCGTCCGATTGATCGCCGAGGTCCTTCCGGCCTGACCAAGCGACGACAAGGCGGAGGCCGGTAACGACCCATCGGCGAACACGAATTAATCACCTTGGCCGGCAGACAAACGTTAGATGCGGCCAAGAGAGAAATATTTGGTGGCGGCGTCTCAAGCGCTCCACGCCCTCATGGGCCGGCGATCCCATGTCGCGATGGACTCGCAGATTACAAAGGGTCACCAAGCCCTAAATAAATCTGAAAGACCACCAAGAACTCGTAGAGAGATCCATCGTAAAGCTGAAGCAAAGTCACCAAAACGAGAGGCGACAATATTGACTGACGGTGACGATAGTTGACTGAGGATTCCACTTGTCAGAACGCCAGTATTGGCAGACATGGAATAGTTTTATCATAGCGTGGACCATACACTTACATGCTTTAAATAAACATACGCAAATTGCTGCAAATTACTGATGCGACCTTAATAATAATAATAAAATTTATTCTCAATATAAGAGAAAGAGATAGAGTACACGCCATAAGTTACTTCTTACAAGAGGCCAAAAGGGGGAACGATGCGCAATGGCCGACCCAGTCAGTTGGAGTGAATTGGGAAGCCTTCTACATCGGGCTTCCTGCTATTTAGTTGCCCAGGTTCACACTCCAGTTAATTACAAGGTGCACCTGGTTGTTTCACAATGTTCACACGGGGCTCTTTTTGACAAGGTTATCTGCCCCTTGGGCCATGTTATAGTTTGTGCACTTCAGTGCAGTTTATTTTGAGAAACGCGCACACACTAACATTACATACCTCCCAGGTTAAGAAGAATGAGCAATGTTTGCAAAAAGACGCAATTGTCATAAAAATTAGGCTTTAGAGCCTCAGACTAGCAATAATGAAAAGCACTAGTTGCAAGGCACACCTTAAGCCCGCGTCGAAGTGAGTCAACAGTCGGGAAGTCCACCAATTCCTGTGGCAGAGTGTTCCAGGTTCTACTTCCGTAGCAAAAAGTAATGGTGCCTGCAATTGAATTTTGCATGTTTCCAGTCATACCGCCACGTTTGTCCCCGAGTGTGACTTAGACAAACAAATAAGTGGTGGGTCCTCACCCTGGTAAATCGTGGTTCACATGTAATAGCAGGTTCAGTGAGTCATCTTTATGCCAGTGGAGGAGTAGGTATATTGATAAAGGCCTTACGGCAGTGATCTGGGGACGGATTGTGTGGTCAGTTCGAATCCGGGTCACGCCAGTCCGACGAAACGTGAATGCTTTTCTGGTGCACGATCTTCGCTGTGTCTTGTTTTCTTCTTTCTTTTACTTGCAGGCTTTTATCACTCTGAGCCAATTGTCAATGTGGTAAAATAAAGTGATCCAAACTTTATTCCCTGAAGATCACGCATCCAGTCCAATCCATCCACTCGAACCGTCAAATTAGCCATCATTTTTGTTTTTATTCTTTGGTGCTATTCTGTAGAAACTTGAATAAACGTAACAACGAAAGTAGTACTGGATTGGTCGTTTCAACATGAGAAAACTGAACATAATCTGCAATGGTTTCAATTTGTAGTCCAAAAAAATCTGGAGTTAGTTCGGAAGGTGGTGGGAAAGAAGGTCGGACCTTACAATAACATAACGTAAAGAAAAGCCATTACCAATAAAATGTAGACACTACAAGTATTACATTTTTCACCAAAGAAGCTGACTTTACCCATTAAAAGGATGCACCCTGTTTTTTTTCTTTTGCCACTATCCTAAAAATTGTGTTCAACAATTACATAGGTTTGCTGATAGTAGCAAAGCAGTGCCAGCGTGAAACGTTAGCCAACATTCAGTATAAAGGTGTATAACTACATAGTGAAAAATTACTATCACAGTTTCACTCGCTTTAGTCAGGACAAATTCCAACTTACCCCTAATTTGTTGCACCATTATGAGTGTTAACTAAAGAAAATATTCTTTATTATCAGGCCTGATAATAAAAAATATATTATCCAGATCTGCAGGCCTATATTATTTAGACCGGGGTGTTATGGCGCCATTGTTAAAATACTGGGCCTCCAATAGCCCCAATTCTTGCCTGGAACAGTTGTTGCCCATTTAAATATTTCTTTATTTAATTTCTGTCGGTCTCTTCTCCACCTGCAGGCTATTTTTATGAACGGATTATTACTTAATAATACATAAGTAATTCCACCAGCCGGATACACGACATCATTTTGCACTTGCGAGAGAAGTCTTCATGGTTCTAGCGCTAAAGAGCTCCAAAGCACAAATTGCAGGAATTTCGAATTTCGACTCATACGTCATATTATTACGAATCTGTAAAGACATCTGCAGCATTACTCACAAATGTAATGCACAATTCGCACATTATAATCAACATTATTATATCGACTTCCCTCATTTGATGAGCAACTGCTTTTTCGTCTTCTTTTTAGTTAGATTCATGATTTAATCGCACATTACAAACCGAAATGCAATATGAACTCGTTTGTGACGACACTCTATGAACATTCTGACCAGGATAGAATATATAGGTAGTGGCACTCTTCTCTGACAACGGTAAACATTCGGACGAAACTAGTACCGGCTTTCTACGATTTACCACAAAGGGCGATATTGTCAAGAACACAGGAAGCGCAAAGCATCATGGGGATCGAAACTATTTAGCGCCGCTAAAACAAAGTGATAACGATAAGAATCCAAAATTAATCCCTTAAAATAAATCATAAGTCAGATTAGGACATTAAAATAATTTAAAGAAAGATCAAACTGGCTAATCAATTTTTATATTTCTTAAATCCAACAGTCAATCTAAAAACGGGTTGCCGTTACGAGTGGAGCTAAGTATAACGCATGGTTTTGTGTTCCGAGGAAGACGAAGCTTCTTCCGTGGTTCTCGTTTGTTGGAAACCTATATACGGTTTGAATCAAACACAGAATAAGTTCATCATCTTCTGATGTTTCCCACGCACGAGCATTAATTTCGTCCATTTCCGCAGGTACTGTCGCTATTGCCATAGTAACGATGCCGCCATTTTTAATTTCAAGTTTCGCCTCTTACGAAAACCTGAAACGTGCTCACCTTCTTTCTGGTGCCGTTGACGAAAGCTGGTAATATTTGATAACATGTTTTCAGAAAAACGTCACTACCTACAAATCTACCCTGATTCTGACATTAACCACTGAGCCACCAGCAAGAGACAACACTCCAACTCCATCCGGTTGCTGTCTGTACCTTACAGTACCGGCATCGCCAAATAATATTGATTTTATGCCCTGTGCCTTTAGATTGCCCATTACTATAGCCCTTCGAAACATAATGCAAGTGTTTCAAATCAATCGCCGGCGAGAGTTATGTCCACTAATAGTCATGGTTCTTTCCCGGTGCACCCTCTCTCTATACCCAACCAACGCATATAAAACCGTCTTATTCACTCTTCTGTATGGCGAATGATTAAGTGAGCGATGTAGAAACATTTTAGGCGATAAAGACGTGCTGTGGTATTGTGCCGTATTACCGGTATAAAGGGGGGGGGAGGCTGAAATGTCATTTTGGGGAAGAAAAAATCGAAGAGGAGCATGCGGGGTAGTGGTGGTTGGGGTGACCGGGGAAGGGGGAAGCTTCCGCGAACTGCCTTTCATCTCTGGCTGTATCACTGGCCTTTTGGTATATTACTCAGCCCCTCAACGCTGATGACTAATGGTATGATCAACGGAATGGTCCCTTTCCCTTTTGCAACTGCATCGCTATTTCGATTTATCCCCATTCCCCCCCACCCCTAACTCTTACCCCATCGGGTAACCCTGCTTTCAGTGCCCCGAGTGATGAGAGTGATGGAATTCGTCATTCCGTCCGGTCGTCGTCAGCATGAATGGCCAACGACATTCCGTCACACGCGTTGCTTTATTTTTAGACATCTACAACCTCTAGGTTGAACAACTCCACAGTTAGCACTAACCTTGTTTTGTGCATGCACCCCCTACCATCCAGCTATGACTCTTTAACTAATGTTACTGTAAGTATGAATTGTGTTCAGTTAAACACTGATATCCATGTGAACATTCAACATGACTTCATGCACTGCATTTTGTAACGTGCTTTTTGCGAATAAAAAAAATCCACCCAAAACTGGTATATAAAAGAAGCAGCCAAGAGTCCAAAAGGGTTCGGGTTTGAAGGTAGTGATATCAGGGAAAGGCCACAAGCTTAATCCTATTAACCCAGTTATTCACACCGAATAATAGTTCGAAAGTTAAATGAAAACTAGAACAGTGCTACTCACGGCAGCAATCTTCACGTTTTCATTTAACGTCCAAAGTGTTACGGTGCGATTAACTTGGTTAATAATAAACCTATTTAAACCAATTATAGTGAGAGTCGATTTGTTTTCTCCTGCGAATACAGCAATCGATATGGCTAGTAATTGTTTAACACCAGTGAATAATTACCCCTCCTTAAAGAATACAATCCAAAAACCCAAATGATTTCTTGGCCGCGGTTCCACGATGCTTGCAACACGTAAAACCAGTGGCCTCTCGCGGTTGTAGATTTTGATCACCTGCGATGGAATAGCATGGTGGCGCACGCCTCTCATTTAAAAAAGGGCCCAATACGATTCTTCTATCAGTTGCATTTTTAAAACTGTAAGTTTAATTAGACCAATAGTGAACTGAATCAACATTAAAACTATTCAGCACCGTTTGGCCGTTTATGACATGGGAGGCCTCAAACTGTTTAGTCCCGGCGTTTTGAATATTTCTTTTATCCGACGGCGACGTTACCACACGGCACGACTGATGTAGCAACGTACACATCAGTGGTGCCGCGTGCTTACGTTAGTGATCTGTATAATAATTTGAGCAAGTTGCCAGTCACTGGTCGGTTGATGGTGACGATTTTAAAAGATCGTCCGTTTGCTGTGAACAAAAATCATGGATTATTTCTAGTGGAGAATTTCGCTGACGGATTCGACCCATTTCCAAACTTAGACCTAGAAATATGCCATAGAATCTATGTGCAAAATTTAATGAAAATCCAATAATTCGTTCAAACGTTACATCGCGAACACACAGACACCCAGACAGACAGACAGACAGACAAACCGTTCGCATAAGAGTCTAAATCGACTCTAATAATATACCAAAGGTCACACCGTGTTATCTTCATCTCTACCTTTTTTATTCTGGAGGACTTTAATGTCTATACATTTTTACATTTAAAAATTCCACATTTGCCATTGCCCAGTTAGCCGTTACATCAGCTAAACTGACACGGTTTGGTTTACGTGCATGCTTCATGTGCTTAAGTTTCTTCAATCCCATTGTGCAACTGGCTAACAAACGCTGATTTTCGGTCGCTTCGCTCACTCAATCAGCGCATACCCCGTAAAGTGCTCGTCCCGAGGTTAATGTTAATAAAAATAAAGGGGAGGGGGCTAGCCATCTCAGATCCATCGTTTTTACCACACATAATAACAAGATCATTGCCTAAATGCAGCCCGAAGTTTGCATTAGACTTTGATCTTAACACGCAACGAATCTCGATTAATTTCAAATGCACCTCTAGTCTCACCATCACTCAAAATTGTGTTCGCTCATTATTACCTTACACGGTTTGACGCTGGCAATTTTCATACAAGTGCTGTTAATTATTAACGACGCATAATTTCACCATTTGCACTACGGGGGGAAACTGCGTCACGTTTCACTCATCTGGTGACAGAAATAGGTCATGTCGGTCACATTCGGCAGCGACAGTTCTAGAACAGCGAGAAATAAATCTGCAATCACGCAGTTCTTCTAGACAGGGAGCCCGTACAAATAACACTTTCCTGTCGGGTCCTAATATAAATACAACGACCATTACTGATGAAATTAAGCGTGAGTCATCCTTTTCCCCGTCAGCTATAATGTCCCACTTTTTTTTTCTTGGAACGTTTTCATTTTTTTTAATAAAACAAATACCGCAGCAGCAGCGCGGTTGATGTTGAAGTAAGCATTCCAACACTTGCTCCTCAGTAGAAAAGGGAGGGTGGGGTGGGGGGGGGGGGAGGAAATCGGCACTTGGCCGTTGAAAAACCATCCTCGTCCCATTAGCTAATGTTGCCTCAATTATAAGAGCCGGGCTCCGGCGCCAAACGAACATGCGTCATCGCCAAACGGTGTGTACGAGACCCGTGATCCCGCTAAGTGATCTCAAGAGTAGAGCCCAAAGAACCTCCGCACAACTATCATCGATATTTTAACCCTATTTTATAGGTTTAACACGTGCGGCCAGGAACAACGATAGACAGATTGACAAAAGAAGCGCTGGTAAAATAGAACGAGTTGGGTTGGGTTGAATGGAAGTGTGTGACTGGGAACGCAAGCACGTGTGGCGACGAGGACGAGTGCACGTTCACTTAAAAACACACTTACAAGTCGGTGGCTGAGTGGCGCAGATCGAACATGGCATAACTTGGCGTTTTCCCTCTTGAACTAATGCACGACACTTGAGCTCTGCGCAGTTTTTCTTTTGGTATATTTTTCCATCAACGACTGGCTTTACGACAGCGATCAAAGAGAATTTAAGAAATTCGCATAAAGGGAGTCTTGCCTTGTTTGGGTACGCACTAGGTCAAAACGGCGCCAACTAGGCGCAGAGGCCTAACTTCAAAATTGGGGCCCGGATGCGGTAGTGCAGTGGAGGGCCCATTCATAAAAAAAGTGCAATTATTGCTACACAAGGTAAGAGCCCAGTGAAGGGCCCCTTTCATTAAAAAAAGAAGAAATGTAGTTTTGCTACACAAGGCAAGAGCCCAGATGTCCCCCCCCCCCACATCCCGCGAGAGCCCAGCGGAGGTCCCCATTCATCAAAGAAAAAAAAAAGCAGTTCTTGCCACATAAGACGAGAGCCCAACACAAAAATAAAAATAAAAATAGTTAAGTTTTTGTAATACAAAGACACAACTTTTTTCATGGAACTATAGCAATAACTTATTTTGTGGCCACAGACACATTTTAAACTCCCCCCTCCCCCCAAGTCGGTGAGCCTCATTGTAGTTACACCACTGACTAGGCATTCAATACCGCCTCAGCCACTTCCTCAGACTAACAAAAATCATGACGGATAAGGTTGGGATGTTGGTTGAATGTGGTTTTTTTAAACATATTTTTTGTTACTACGATATGCATTATGTGTCATTGTTACTTCTTACGCATTTGCGTTGCCTTTCCTTTTTATTTTGTGGTTTGGGCCTGTGTTTGGTTTAAACCATGCGCAATGGCTGTTTGCCGTGACGTCACCATGAGTTAGCCAATGACGAACGAGAACAAATAAATAAACTAGAATAAATAATAAACGAGAATAAATGATAAACTAGATAGATACCGTTCAATTGTTTTTGTTTGTTTGTTTTAATATTATCATTTAATTCCTTCGATCGTTAATTACAAATCAAGTGAAGCGATAATTACCCTACTTCTTTGCTGTTCGGCTCTACTCCCACAAAAACACTAGCCAACTCAACATCTCCTAACGTGTTTTCAATATAGTATTAACGGTTTCCAGACTACGTTAGGTTATACCGTACGTAAAAAATATAGCGTGATCACTCTTCACTGCATCAGTACTTAGAAAATTAATTATAGTTTAAAGATCGGCACTAACTACAATAAACCATTCGTTGGAATTTTTTTCCCCACCCTCTACTCTAGTTTGTTTCACGTTATGTTTTGCAGGAAACTGACTGTATGACGCCACGTTTCCTGCCACTACGAGTGCAAAAAAACAAGTAAATATCCCACTCGTAGACTAACGGTACCATAGAGTATAAGTGTGATATCCATATATTTTTGCACTCGTGGTGCAAGGAAACGTGGCGTCATCCAGTCATTTTCCTGCAAACGTAATGTGGAACAAAGTATAATCATCAAGTATATATCAAGTGGCACAAGTATATACATCATTTTGGGCATTTTAACACTTTTCACACCCTTCCCATGTCCTGCACGTTTGGCGATGCCATCGGGGGCCTTTGAGTCCCTGGCAGGTGTAACCTTGGTGGTAAGGCATTCGTGTCCCCAAACCTTTTACCAGCATCATTCCTTGGCCTTATTATCTTCAATGTATTTACATGTAATTGTGGCTGGCTGTTAGTGACTCCCCAGTCCTTGCCAGACCCGTTGCTAAATTTACAAAATTACAAATTTACTAAATTTATAATTTTATTATTATATTATTATTATAAATCCACCTACGTAAGCTACCTTTCGTTTATTCCACAGAGGCGCTCAAGATACGCGAAAAACATAGAAAGCAAAAATGAACTGGTGACATTGACGTAATAAACGTCTGTTCGAGCAGTTAACTTTATATATCGTTATATATCGTTCTTTTTTACGATAATCTGTCTTCATCCGCTTCTGTTTACCATTCATATCTGGGCAAAGATGGGGAGGAAAAGGGGGAGGGGGGTCACGGTAGTCCCGAGTTGCAGTGGTGATGTATCGTCGGGCGCAAAGTGATGATTAATAGCAATTGTATTGTTTTGAATTATTGGCGGGACCTCATTCTCTAATGGTGCGAGGGATGGTCGTCAGTGAGCCGCCCAATGACAGTAGCGATTTATTGTCTTCTGTTATTGGGGGTGGGGTGGGGGGGGCTTAGATTCCGGCGCCTGCTTTTGCCCCGGGCGGGCACCCCCGCACAGCCCACCAACGCGCATTGTGCCCGCTCACGCACCGTGAACGCCATCCCACGGGCGCCTCGCGTAGGTGATTGCACTCTTCAGCACTTTTGACCCCCTGACCATCGGCTACACCATGAGACGCTTACTCTTCTTCGCTGGAATTGTCGGAGGAAGATGGCGGACGATGAGTTTTGTTGCCAACGACAACAAGATCGTTGACGTTTACTTTTGACACCTTTCCCTTGTTCCTTTTCACGATGAGATATGGTCGCAATGTTTGTAAAGTTCATAATCTTGTAAACGTTAAATATACTAAAATAAAAACGGACCTCCCTCTCTCTATACATGGGGAAAAGTTATAAATTGCAGTAGATAAAACAAATTAAAGGAAATACAGTAGGCGAAGTAACAAATGATTTTAGGGCTTGGCAGTTTGTGCAGTATGTTAATAGCGCTGACTTGTTAGCGTACAGAGATGAATTGGAGGTGTGTATTTGTTTTATTACAAGAAAAACTGGATCATCACGAATTAAGCTCATACTTGAAATTTTGCCGTTAATTAGCATTAAGCTGATATCAGATTTGTCTAGCTTATACACATTAAGCACAAAATAAATTTTTTGGGGGCCTTAATGATTGTCTTCTGTAGGTTTAAAGCAGTTTTTTTTTATTTTTTTTTTTACATAGTTGCATGATATTAGAGACGTCTTTTGATAGTCTAGACTCTAGCAACAACACATGGGGAAAAGCGACGTGATGCTTATCACAACTATATAATATTTTAGTGATCCTGGTTCGAACCTGACCTTAGCCAGCCCAGACATTTTCGGAACGAGAAGGGCCGCATATGGAGTCATGCTCATGTCTATTGTTGTATGCAAACGATCCTAGGAATTTCAGATTGGAATTACTTAGCAAAACTGTACTTTCGCCGGCTGGTGCTATGGATTTGGATTTGGTTGGGACTGTTTCAAACGTCCACGTCTAGCAGCAACACGGAAAACTCACCACACACGTGTCATAAATATGCCTGATTGAGGAGGCTAGCATGGAAGCAGTGATGGGTGTTTACATGTACGGTACTTGTTCTTATAAGAACTGGTGATCGCTGAGACAGCATAGTGTTGTGCAATCCAACGGCCTTCGTGACCGAAATGGGTAGAGTAGTTTCATCATGTGAATGTGCATAATCAAAAACTTTAAAGTAGTTTAAAATTAAAAGATTTCAAATTATTAAAAAAATATTTTAAATAATTTGAAATCTTTTAATTTTCAAATTAGCCTTTTGTTTAAAGCCATTCACCAATAATAGCGAAGGAAATTGTATCAAAGGTGATTGAATGCCTTACAAATCCATAATTAGTGAATTAAGTACATCAATACAGATGAAAGCGTATTATTAATTAGTGGTTTACCGTAGAAATGCGCGGGCAGGACGGGTGCACGGGTAGCTGTAAGTACTGGGGCGTCAGATTGGGTAGGCGTCCTGGTCCCAGCTGTACATCTCTGGCTTCTTACAGACCCGGGTTCGATCTGGTGAAGGGAAGTGTATATGTACGGGTTTTTTTCAGATTGTTTCCCGCCCGTTGTACGAGGGTTCCCTCCGGGTATTCCGGTAAACCACCTGCCGCTTGGGCCTTCAAAAAACTCTAACCGACATCTTCTATTCTATTCATATGCAGCAATACCTTACTAAATCTTTTTTCGTTAACTATGAAGTTTTTTATTGTCATATGGTTGCCAACAGCTTTTAAAATACGTTTGAAACAAATTGATTCAAATCACAGGATTACAAAAAAAATTCTGATCTATGCAAGCCTGATGACAACCGAAAAGTTACCACAGAGTTGTAAGAAGAACGACGAGCCAATTTGTAGCCCCCTGACTGAATGATGCATCAGCGAAACACCCCTTTCGAAAAATAGGCAAACGTTTTATTCTTTCAACAGCTAAACAACAAAAGCACTTGGTCCGGAGCAAAGCCAGCATGCAACAACAGGGCACCAACTTTGTTGCCCTACTTCAGTCGTTCCCTAATAGCTGTAACTGGTTATCCGGAAAAATCCAAAATTACCACATTCCAGAAAGCTTTATAGGACCATGACACAACGTGCCTACTTTATCAACAAACGTTAGGCCTATACGTACCGAACCTTTTGTGCAACTTTGTTCACAGAAAGAGATCAGCCTCATCGCATCGTGCCCAACAAGAATCACTTGCGCCTGACTGCACATCAAAAGAAAAACGTAGAGGAGGCTCGCAAGCCCACACATCGAAGACGTCCACTTTTCTTTTGCCAGAACGGAGGTCCTTTGTTGCCCCTGGTCCAATTTATGCACGTTGGTAAATGACCTCGTGTCGGTCACTCGCCCAACAAGCAACGTTTTGTTATGAATAATTAATCTTCCAGTTACTGTTGACAGTCGTGGGCTCTTTCAGACCGTAACGCCCTCTCGCGTCAACAGTTCTCAATAGAGGACACACGCTTTGAGCGCTTCCAAGACCCGATTCGATGACGCACGGACAAATAGGGGGACGGGCGGGTTGGCAAGAAAGCAAGCCAACAACGACCAAGAATTTTTTTTACGAGCCTGGTATCGCCTACATCAATGCCAAGTCAGGCGTCTCGCTCAACAAGAAATGTGACAGGGATCGACGAACAGGACCTGGAGTTGAAAGACTCCCAATGACGCTCGTGAATGATAAGTGGCCAATCCGATGTCACAAGCACGAGGGCTTTGCAGAATCTAACATATGAGATGGGAATATAAGCAATATGTGAACTGAAAATGCTCTGGAATGTCGTCCGTTCTGAACCATGTATTGCTGGTTGATATAGTGGCAGTATCTTAATTTACAGGAATAAATAAGGTAGGTTTTGCAGATGTGGACGAATGCGCAGGATAAGCAAACTGAAAGGAAACCTTTGTGGACACCACGTAATATCTTAACCATACATAATACTTCCGAATACGTCTTCAACACACGGAAGGAATCTGGTTGTGACAGGCACTAACAATTTAACACTTAAGGCTTCCTTCGACATTAAGCATAGGTTCGGAATACAGGCCTTCGTCTCGCATGCATTCTACTTGAACTGATGTCTGTAGGTTTTAGGACACTTATTAACTAAAATCTGCAGTGTTTTTGCAGTCTCGTGGGGCCATTTTGAAAGCATTAATAGCACAAAACGAGTAGTGCTCTAATGCTTAGTGCTCCTTACCTTGTGTTTTTAATTCCTATAGTTTGTTCCACATTATGTTAGCAGGAAACTAACTGTATGACGCCATGTTTCCTTGCACTATGAGTGGAAAAGCAAGTGGATATCACACTTGTAGACTCTACACAGTTACTGTTACAGTCTATTAGTTGATTATTTTCGTGTTTTTGCAATCCTAGTGGAAGGAAACACGGCATCATACAGTCAGTTTACTGCAAACATAATGTGGAACAAAGTATAGTAGGTGGCCCTCGAAGACTAACAGAAATATTGCAGACTTTAATAAATAAGTCGTCGAATGTTTATAACATGGTGTCGACCCAGGCCTCCTCAGTAATTTTTGCAAAACGTGTTACACATTCTAAAACATTAAACTGAATGTATTTAACGGCCTTGTTTTTTGTCACCACTAAAATTCACTTACTAGCCGTTGATTTAAACCTCAAAATAATAACACTGGCGATTTACTAATCTCACCAACGTACCCAAGGAAACATTTCATAGTTTGGAGACTGTATTGGCAAATTCAGCAATAAAAATTTGAACATCCTGTATGTAAATTATTACACGTATTATTAATATTTTCAAGTAATGGTAGGCATAAAAGAGCACGCTTGTGGGCAATAAATAACAAATTAGATCTAGGCGTAGTCGATTCTTAAGATTCAACAGACGAGCAATAAACATGGCGGGGTATCATTCGTGGTTTACTCAAGACCCGTAGGTGAGATATGAAGAGGGGGGATTGAGGTTTGATGGGGAGATAGGAAGATGTTAAGATAGGAAGGGACGAGGTAGGTGTAGCTTTCACTTAGACCTTGTTTACTCACAAACATTTCAATTTATTCCTGCTAAACTTATGAATGCACGGAACACTACTGCCACCGAACGTTGCCTGCCAAGGAATTTTCTTCACGGGATGGCTTCTGGTTGCACTAGTGTTTTACTCTTGAAAGAGTCGGCCCACCGAATCGATATTGAGAATAAATTAACATTTAGCAAGGAATCGCATAGTTTACAATTGCGTTTTTGTTGTAGTTAGACGAAGCTTCAAAACTCAATATTATCGTGCAAGAAACAACGGATTTATGGGCAATTTTGATTATTAAATGCACAGAAACACCTACACTGCCTCTTGAATGCCGTGTGGAAACAACAAACTTGTAAAGAGCAAAACCCTGACATCCAATGCTCGTCAATTAGATTCCTCAACAAAATATCATACATGCAGCGTTGGACAAACTACGGATGCACCGAATATTCGGTAATCGGCCAAAAATTCAAGTATTTGGTATTCGACCGAATACTGATTTTGGCCGAATAGTGATATTCGGTATTCAGCCGAATAGTGTTCAAATTTGTTGGTATTCGGCCGAATATTTTGTAGTATATATTTATGCAATGTGTTAATGTGAGAACGTTTAGCTAAACATTTAGTTTTTGGTTTGTGAGGAGTTGTCTTCTGACATTACTAAAAAAATCAAATATGTTTGATTTACAGGCATTCGGTTAGGTATTCGGCCGAATAATTCGGTATTCGACAGTTTAACTATTCGGTGTATATTCGGTAGGATAAGTATTCAGTGTATATTCGGTATTCGGCAAATTTGTATTCGGTGCATCCCTAGCAGAGACAACCTGCTTCTGACGGTCACAGCATTGCGATCCATCCATCATCTCATACGTCACGCACCTGAAACATTCATCGACCAAAGGCGCCAGTCGGAAAGTCCTATCTATCTATCTATTGCTTGCTCTATCTGTGTATTGACACGCCTGAGAGGATTCTTTCCCAGCCTATGGACTTTTTCATCCTCCTATGTTATTTCGGTCAAATCGCTTCTCTCTTTCTCTTTTTACAATCATGGATGAGAATCAACCATCAGGCATACACATCACGACCATTTGAGCCTTCGTCTCGCCCCCCGACATCCCAATCCCTTCCCTCCAACCTTACCTACAGTGAAGCATTTCCCTTTGGCACTGCGAGAAGGATTCTCTCGGGGTTGCTAGGTCCGTCTTCGTAGTGCATAGCAACGAGATGGCAGAATCTACCGGTTCAAATCTACCTATTATATACCCCTGCCGCGACTCGGTCGGTCGTCCGTTCGTTCGCTCGCTTGGGAAATATCTGTTCCGATGGGAACCAAGAAATGCTCCTAGCGTAAATCTCAGTTCCCCCGATACGATACGCACACCATGGTTGTAGCTATCGGAGCACACATTCGCTCGGGCTTGTCATGCATGGACTGGTACCTGTCAATAAAATGACTTTACCGACTTTTGTCTGTGAGTTCGACCGGAGGGAGGGAAGCAGGGAGGATAGGGATGGATGTTTTATACGTCACCCGGTCAGAGATTTCGGGGCAGGCATGTTTGTTGCGAGACTAGAGATATGCAGGAGACGATGTCAAAGCGATTTCGTTCTTTATAAATAAAATGGCCTTGTTTACAACAAAAGATGGTGCTCAACTGTCTCATTCAAAAACAAGGAACATTTACATAAAAAAAAAACAGGACTGCACAATTTTTAACGCCGACAAATTCATCTTCTCCTATAAGCATTACTGTTAGATAACTTATTCAATAGAATAAGACTAGACTTACTACGGAAAAAATGACAGCTACCGATACTTGCATTTACATATTAATTCTTTCAACGCTTTCAAACAGGTTTACTGAGTGAGTTTGCATCAACTGTGTAAGAAGCAATGGAGATTTTACAATAAGAAATACATTATATTGGGATGGGGGGGGGGGTTGAGACTTAATGGGGCGTCGACAGCTAGATCATAACACCAATTCCAGTCACAGTGAAGTGATCAGGGTTGTCACTGCCCAAACATTGCAGAGCTGTCAAATAAACCCACCCAACATCTAGATCTTATCACGCTTCTGTACCTCAAGCAAAATAAAAAAAAAAACCCGGACAGAAGCATAGACTCATCGTCCAATTGACGTTCTAAGTTTCGTGGAAGATAGAAACGGCGACGAACACAGGGTGACATTCCACAAGGACATGGTGGACTGTACGTGGCCGGTGACAATAATGTCATTATATTAGTCCAACAGCTGAAGAACTTAAGTAATGTATGAAAAATACCTTCCTAATAACACCAGCAACAAAGGTATCGTAGAAATATGTGCGGTGCGTAGCTCCTGACGTAACGATTTTTGTCTTTCACTTCTTCGCATTGACAGTTCGTTCGGCACGCCCCTTTGAAAAAAAAAAGCAGCTTAGAGCCGCCAGGTTGTCACGCCTGGAGCTGCGCGATGGAGCTGAGTGATGTGTGTAGAAGACGGTGTCGTCCAACTGCGTTCCGATCACAACACAAAAATCCACTTAGGCTGGGAATTACACTCGTTCTTCGCAAACTGATAACATTCAAAAACGATCCAAAGTCACAGAAGACGGCGGGGAAGAACGGCAATCCCTTAGTGGCAACCCACCGCCGTAAGATCCTCGAGGGAAACTAAAACCTTGGCTTATGAAAGAAAAGGGCAAGCACAAACAGGCCTAAAGCGTTAGAAATTTTTTTACTGAGTGCAAAACGTCCTGAATGGCTATCTAGACACAAGTTGTATACTTAGGGACGAAAATTAACAGGAATGGGAATATAATTTACACTTGTTTTTACAACGATTCATTTTTGGATGGTTATTCGCGAAACATGACTTTTTCCGAGTGGTTTCTTAAAGGGCAATTACATCCATTTTGACATGCATGTTTGACTTTTGGATCACCTTACACAATAACTAAACACAAGAATTGCGGGAAGAATACGTTACGTACGTCCGATATAACAATTTAATTACTGCGTCACCAAAACACGATACGGAGGTCGCCATTGTTTTGCTGGAACGTGTAGAAATTAATGCCGACAGACGGATCTCTTCGATTTCGACTCTTCGATTTCGACACTACACTGCCGGCCAGCTAAGGCCGCCAGACGCTTGAGCTTCTCACAGTCAATACAGCTATCTCAATCGGCTGCGAGTCGAAATCGAAAAGTGTCATCTGTCGGCATTAATTTCTGAACGTTCCAGCAAAACAATGGCGATCTCCGTGTCGTGTTTTGGTGATGCAGTAATTAAATTGTTATATCGGACGTAAGTAACGTATTCTTACCGCATTTCTTGTGTTTAGTTATTGTGTAAGTGATCCAAAAGTCAAACATGCATGTCAAAATGGATGCCCTTTAAAAGAAAAGAACACAGGTGGTGCAATATGTATTGCTTCTCCGCAGAAAAGGGCAAATAGCTGGAGGACGAGAGCCACTTCTAACTATTGGGCTTATTTCACGCTGCTTTTGTTAGCTGGGAGCAATTACCGAACGGCGACAGTAGCTCACATGCGACGAAATTTTTCGTTGTAATGTACCATAAATCGCCTATTAACAGTCCTGGCAAAGCTACGCCCCAGCCTCTTTAGAAGTCGTGAAATTACCTAGTTACAGGTACGATTAATTGAAAAAAAATTGAAAAACCTCTGATACCTCAATAATGCCTGCACATTTGTTTTTTTTTTGTTTGTTCTCAGTTAATTTCTAAATACTTGGACGCAGAAATAACCAAGACGGACAAAAAGTAAAAAACTGAGAGGAATGGTCATGTGCCTGTGCTGTTTTGAAAATCTGTATGTACACAGTATCAGTTAATAACTGTAAATTAACATTTTGAATGAAGGAGGGTACGCAACAAATAATCAGTTGCACCTACAGATAAAATGTTCCAGCTACGAACTGCCATCGCCATTTCTTCACTTACAGCTGCAAAAATGCAAAATAAGTTCACTGAAAGAAACACATTTTAGCATTTTAGTTTTGAAGATGCTAAGCTCTTTGAATAGTAAAGGCAGTAAAACACTTTGAATAGTAAATTGCCAGTTCGAATACGGGTCATGCCATATTAGCAAAAGGTAATTGCATAAAGGTGGCTTACTGCAATATATTATGTTTTTTGCTCTTTGGTTCGTTTCCTATTTCTGTCATGGAATCAGATTCCTCTAAGTTGTTTCTGATATTTATACGGTGACTTTGAACGAAATGGACCCTAATACTTTCATGTGAAACACAACTCTAACATCGTGAGTGCTTATAAACTTTCACAAGATAATCATGGACCACTCAGGACAACCTACTAGTGCCTCAGGAAAGTCAATAAAATGGGCTTACGATGGCCAGTTTACTGAATAACGATCGCATTGTACAGTTATTCGGAGAACTTAGCACTAAACCTGTACAAAAGGGCTACAACTTTCGTAGCAATAAATCCACGTCAACGTATCACAAAAACTGAACTCATAAATTACTACGAGATGAAACAAAAGTAAAGTTGCGTTACTAAATAATTTGTGTCTTGTGCCTCGCATCAGAAGGTCCAACGCAACAGTTTACTCAGATCTTTCCCTTTGGTAATTCACAGTTCATCGCTATCTATAGTAGGTAATTTACCTATACTTAATTTCAGCCATGTAATTAACCAAAAAACTAACTGCCACTAACCAAAAAAAAAAAAAAAAAGTAAAAATCTTTCTTTTTTTTTCGTTCTTAACAATGGCTAGAAAAAAACCTAATTATTTTGCAAAAGAAAAATTCTTAGGACTGTGTGTTTTTAAGAAAAACATTTCTTATCAATACTTAAATGTAAAAAATCGGTCGGCTATACTGTAATGAGACAGGAACTAAAACAGACGACTAAAGACTTCTTTATACATTTCTAGTATTTTATCTATATAACTTAAGCATTTTTTGATATGCAGTCTTGGTGTAACCTCCACTGAAGAGCTCTCGAAAAGGCGGTTTGAAAGGAATACTAATGCGTCAAAAGCCGACAAAACTGACGAATTTATCGGGGGAAAAAAAGAACTGCATCGCTGCAGGACCGTCTTTAAAATAACGAAAATAGAGGGAAAGTGTTGCTGAAATAGGAAAATACCCATAGCCGCGAATTAAAGGAAATTTCGCGTACGTGTGCACATAGACAGAATTTGCTAGATGCAGGTTGTTAGTTGATCTTCAAGCAACAAATGAGGGGTTCAACCACCCAGTAAAAGATTGCGACTTTAATTTGTAGCCACCGTAAATATGTGCGTTTAATTATCTAACAGTCATACTGTAACACACAAGTGACTTTTGCTTGTGTCATTTATTCTAGCTAACCGGTAGTTAACCAACTGCTTGTATTTTTTTTTCACACACAACATTGTAAAGGTCACAAAAGCATGGTGGCCGCAAATTAAAGCCATCTTTTTCATGTTTTGCTGACCCTCGCATGATGAAGGCAATGCCTGGGCATGCCCAATTTAAAACAGCCACGCAAACGTCGTCTTTTTCTCACTCAGTGTTAGGTTTCATTTTTACAAGTTTTTTTTTTTAACAAAGACCACAAACAAGTCTTCCATTCTCAGTTTGTGCGACTATTAGGTAATTTTTGCATCAACAACCGTTGCTGAAAATTTTGACACATTTTGTAGATACGATGACAGTTGTAGATTCAGAAACTGTTTACAGAGAAATCTTAGGGGGTAACGGATTAACTATTCAAACGCAATTAACGCATTACGATAGCAAACGAGTACACCCAATCTAATTTCATTCCGTTCACCCAGCTGCACATCTTCTCTGTATATTTCCCACTAATTAAACGTCACCTAACAAACGAGATTCCCACACGCGCACAAACGTCTGATGGGGGACTTTTCCGAGTGTCTGTCATGACGTAATGAATGGACGTCAATGCTTCAATGTAAACATTCCAGGAAACAAACGGTTAAACACACACGTCACAGTTGAAACAAACAGCCACGTCACGGTCGTTGAAGCCAGATTACCGTGCAATAATTATAGGATATAATAAACGTAAACTAGGAGCTGATGTTTATGACCAAATTATTCATGTAATGAGTAACGAGTCAAAAACAAGATAATAAATAAATGAAAAAGACACGAGCTGTTTACGGTAAATTTTTTTTTTAAAATCTCAGACTGGTATAACTGGATGTCTTTCATTCCTATCAATACCGGATATATTTATGGGATTAAATACACAAAATAGTAACAAATGCAGTTCGTCTGTTTTTTTGCAGACGAATTCTGGAGTTAAGACTAAACTTGCCTAACAATCTGGCAAATAAAACAAATGGCGCACTCACGATTTTTTTTGGGTGGGTGTGTGTGTGTGTGTGGAGGAGAGGAGGGGTGGAAGGGCATCAACAAATGAAATATTTCTTCCGACTAGTTCGTTGTATTTTTCGCATGCAAGTGCCGTTGACGACATTGCGCTTAATAAATATTCCGAGGATTTCCATGACATTAGTCCGGTTTTCCATCTTGTTTTAATTTCGTTTTTCTCTGGCTTATGATCTGTGTATCATGGTTGCAAGAAATGGTGATCTGTTTAATCATTTGAATTGTATGCTTCCTACTCAGCCCATTCACTCACATGGGGTAGAAAGTAGCGTAAGGTGTAAGGGTCTCCAGTACTCTCCTACCCCCAACTAAAAGTGACAGTAAGAAGAACGGAGCTCAGTAAAAAAAAACTATGAAAAATAATGGGGGTTTAAAGGAGTGAAAGCCAGATTTTTCGTAAAAAATAGGGCTCCATACGGAAATTTCACTCCTGCACACCCCCCCCTTCCACCATCACAAAATTTAAACCTTTGATACCCCCCCCCCCCCCGGTCCACAGCACAGCCTTTATGTTTAGAGAGACATTAAAGACTCAAAGTGTGTGTGGTGTATTTGAACATCAGACAGTATTCAATGAGGGGTTTTGAACCACATCACCAAAATAACTGTGGAAACAGGTGGTTATTTATTTATCACTTGCTACCTACATGTCAATGACGCATTCCACAAATGCATTGTTTGTACAGAGGTTGCACAGTAAACATAGATGGCTTTCGAACTAAGCCTACCCAGAGATTAGAAAGTTAACGAGGCATCGCACCACGGTAGATAAGTAGGTAATGCCACATTTCTCGAAAAACTTGGGTTAAAATAGTACCTACTTTTATCAACGGTATAGCAGAGGGCGCAACGTGTCAGTCTTTCCAAAACAGAATAGCATCGCGCCAAACAAGCGTATCTATCGGAGCGGTTGAAATAAAAATAGCCATATCGATGGCGTCATTCAACTATGGTAATAGCGACAATACCTTCTGAAATTGTCGAAGTACTCGTGCGTGGGCTTGAAGTATTTGAATTCGAAGCACTTATTCTGTGCTTTATTAAAACAGTTTTCACTTCGTTAGAAGAAATTCGAACCAGGATTGACGATTCAACCAGACTGGTTAGCTTCTCGTTAACTCGAAACCATGCGTTAGGGCGCGTTTACGCAACGACTCGCCTTTGCATTCTCGCAGCTAGAAGCTAGAAATCATCTGAAATTCAAACATGGCGGCGGTATTAGCTATGTCGACTCGCAGTGAAAACGCTGAATAATGAGAGTTCAGAAGCGACTACGAAAATTTCGTCAGGAGGAATTCTTTATCTTATTGTCACGGATTATAAGACTGCAAGTATTTATTCAAACGACGTCAAATTTAGCTAATCCAGATAACGTTGTTACCATGGCAACGACAACTTCGTCATTGCGATTAAATTGTAGCTGTAAGAATACAAAGGCGAGTCCTTGCGTAAACCTGCCCTTAGGGTGCGTACACGCAACGCCTCGCCTTTGCATTCTCGCAGCTGAAATTTAATCGCGATGGCGAAGGTGTCGTTGCTATGGTAATAACGCTTCCTGGATTAGCTAAATCCGACATCGTTTGAGTAAATGATTGCAGTCGTATAATTGGTGACAGTGTGATAGAGAATTTCTCCTGACGAAACTATTTTTCCAGTCGCTTCTAGACCCAATTATTGGCTCGTTTCGTTGCGAGCTGACAGAGCTCAAACCGCCGCCATGTTCGAATTTCAGAAAATTTCTAGCTTCTAGCTACGAGAATGCAAAGGCGAGTCGTTGTGTCAACGCGCTCTTATACTTAGCTCCACTCGTAGCCACAACCCGCCTAAAAACTAAATGCTGGATTAAAGAAAAGAAAATCTTGATCTCCACTTCTGATTTAGTTTAAACTTAATTTAACCTCCTTATCTTAACTACCAGTTTTTTTTTTAAAGTGATAAAATAAGTATTCTAATCGCAATCATTCTCTTTTAGTGACGCTAACTAGTTTCCATCTCCATGACGACGCTCAAGAACGTAAACTTGGTCAGTGACGTCTTGCCATTTGGTTCATTGACGACGGCACCGTCTGGCGGCAATCGTTGACAATAGGTTCTAGTTTTAGCAACGGGCAAAGTAGGAGTGACATGACCTATACACTCTGCACCGGATCGTATAGCCAATGTGAGTCTCTGGCGCTAGTTGCGACTATTAATAAAGCAACACGAAGGAAAAACAACTCTGCGATACCGGATGAGCTCAAAAATGGTAACGTACAACATTCAGCCTCTAGAAAACACAGCAATGTTTGGTCGATCCACCAAAATTAAACCAACAGCAGCGAGCTTTAGTTTGGTCTAGCATTTTGCATCAAAGTACACGCAATAAAGTAACTGCTAACCTAAAGTAGTTAAAGCTTCGGCCAACGACGTAGCCTATATACTACGAAAACAACGCCTGATTACGGTAGCTTCACCACGACCAGTTCTGCCACATTAATTTTTTTCTTTAATTGGAAAAGAAAACTGTAATACAATTTATCGCAGATGTAGTTCAGTTTACATTTTCTGCCAGGTTCAGCTGTTTAGTGAGCTAAATGCAGGCATGTCGCACCATGCTCAAAACAAAATCGTTCTGAACCGTACAAGAAGCCCAACGTTGATCAATGCAGAGCGGAAGTTCGTCCGGTGATGCAGCGTTACTTTGCTTTCATTTTGCTTCGTGAAAGAATCTTAAACTACCACCAGGGCCCCACATAGGCTTGGAAGAGGTTACATGCCATATCTCGTTGACATAATTTCTGCTTGCACGAACTTACTGGTGCCCGTAAATTTTAAAGTCCAAAGGAGCACAATTTTACTTTACACTAAAAACACGCAACGTTTCGGAAAGTGTACATCTCAGTTTTCAAGCAATGTAAGAATTTCAAAAATACGTTTTTGAAGTCAACACGTAAGGTGTAAGGTACACTGTAAGTTTTGGCTTCTTCTGCGAATGTGTGCCACATAAACTCAAAATTTTCCAGATCTCACCCATCGACACGTATTTCAAGAATTGTTTCGTAGTAGAACAAAATAAGATGTACATACACATAAATTGATTATTGATGCAAATAATATAAAGGTAAATTGGCAATAAGCCATCAACGAAAATCATACTAGATGTTACGTAGTTTAGTAATTTCTAGTGTACGATTTTCGCTGATGGTACTATTTCCAATTTACCTTTATATTTATATTTACAGCGATTTACATCTTTTTATTTCTCCTTAATGAGTGAATTGACTTGTATTCTCTGTCCATTTGCCTATGACCGAGCACATTTCGGTGGAATGGAGTCTTGGACACGGTTTTGACGGGTTCATTGAGTTATCTTTATGTCAGTGGACACGTGACCAGATCGGTAAAGGCAGTACGGTAGTGATGTGGTGGAGGACTGGCTATAGCTGGTACGAATCTGGATGACATCACTTGAATGAGACGTAAGTGCATAAAGGTGGCTTACTATCCACACTTATTTCCAGTGTATGGTTTTCGCTGATGGTTTCGCTGTTGGCTTATTTCCAAATAAGATAACTAAATGTACCTTTTCCTTAACACGACCTCAGCTTATGTAGGGACGATTCAAAACCCTAAAGGATTTTCATTTCACAGTTCACACCAAAACGGGGTGAAGAGAAAATCTTGAAGCTAAGTTCCAGATTTCAATAATTATTACTCTGATTTTCGCCAATAACTGTGTTTGGGCAAGATTCTTTTAATTTACGTTAGCCTAGTTTAAACCCTACATACAGGTAGTCAACTATTGTTCCATAACTTCAACAATGACTAAAAAACAAAAATCAGTTTAACGATATTATTTTGATCATCCATGAGGATAGAAGTTCGCCACCCGACAAACCGTCTTGTCTTTCAAGACAGTGGTCGTGTAAGTGCATCGCTACTCTAGTGGGAAGTGTGTGGACTGCGGCGGCACTCGACGAAATCAACCCCATTTCATGTTTTAAGTGTCTAAATTCTTTACGATCTAACTTTGTAGACGTGTAACCAATAATTAAGTGCTTAGGCATAATTAATGGGCTATAAACTTTCATAGTTTCGCAACTTCCAACTCCGTGGACCGCAAGAGAAAAGTTCAAAAATTGTGTTCCTTACCTTCGTCCGCTTGAGGGGCGGAGCTTGGGGAGGCGTGGCCGTTTGGCGCGTCCGTCTCCCCATCCACGGGCTCGGGATAGATGACGGCAGTGTCGCTACGCTGCAGGTACTCTTGAATCTTTTCTTCTTCCGACTTGAAGTCTTCGTCAGCGGCGGCCTTGTTACCCGGACAACCGTTTGGCAGCGCCAGGGGGCTTCTAGGAACGTGGCTCTTGGGGCTGGGACTATGGCGAGGATGGTGGTGGTGGCGGCGGTGGTGATGGTGGTGGTTATGGTGATGGCTATTGTGGTGGTTTGGCGTTGTTGGAGGAGAAGACGGCGTAGAGGGACTAGAGGGTTGGCTTGTTGGACGCGGGGCAACAATGGCGTCTTCGTCGTCGTCTTCGTCGTTGCAGCCGCTCGCTCCCTCGGGGGTCTGGAAGCCATCCTTGGTAGCAACGGTGTTGGCGGAGTCAGAGGGGCAGAGTGTCTGCTCCGTGTCCGATTCGGCAGCCACCGCATCCTTAGTGACCGCGTCGTTGGGCCCCAGGTGGTCCAGATCCACCTCCTCTGGCATGTCTTCTAGTTCAACTGAAACAGAAAGGGAAACGACAAGTTTAGTTACGAGGCTGGGGCAACACATGAGAACGAACAAACACAAACACTAGCTCAGTACGCAGTTCTCTGTACACAGTTACAAGGAACGGTTGCCCGTATTTAAGGTAATGGGGTCCAGAAAGACTGTAAAATGGCTCCGTCGTTAGTCAAGTGATCATCCATAAGACAGAATGGGTCGAACACACACGCAAATATACAAGAGAGCGAGCGTTCGTAAACACAAGTAAGGGCACCATACCTCACCCGTACTTTATTCGCGGGGGAGTTTAGGGCTCGTGAGGCACACGCGACTTCCTCACGAGCGTGCTTGCACACACACAAACACACCGTCCGAGCAGAGGCGTGTGGGAGGATAGATGACACCGTAGGAAAGAGGGGGAGAATCCTGAACTAGGAGGGGGAAATGAGGGTGACGTCATTGATATGCCACCACTCTGTACAGACGAGCATCATGTTCGATCGGTTGGTAGGCAGTGGGCGGTCGTTAGGGCCATTTGGGGCAAATTCCTGCACTGCCTGTGGCTCCGCACAGCACTACTAATAAGGGAGAGACTTGTTAACACCGACGACTGATGTCACAGTCACGATACTGGCAAGGTACACTGCAAGCTTGTGCATGTCCCACACAAAAAAATGTAAACATTTTGAGGTTTCACACGTATTTCAGAGCTGATTACTAGCATGAACAAAATAGGACAACAAAATTTTCATTTTCACTAACACATCGACACCGTATGTAGAGGACAATCCAACCCCCCCCCCTCCCAAAAAAAAGTGAGTGAATTCTTAAAGGTAGTTTCTTTTAATTATAATTTTGTCCATAGTTATTATTTTTGGCCAATAATTACTTGTTTGTTTGGGTGGAAGTCTTAATTTAGTCCTAATTTAGTCCTAATGGAAAAGCTACAGGTAACTTCCATAACCTCAACAATAACTCTATCGTGCTTATTTCAACAATTGCAATAAATAAACAAAATGGCGAGGGGGGGGGGGGGGAAAGCAAACTAAAACAAGAAAAACACATTTGGACTCGTCAAATGGCAGCATCAAAACAATTTCTAAAGTGTAAATATTAAAAAAAAATGTATAAAGTATTTTTAATGTATAAATGTAGTTTCGAATGTAAAAATACAGCCGGTGAAAGTGTATAGTACAAGCAACGAAGTGGTACTGATACATGAAACACTTCAAATACCTATTAAAGTTCTGTATCGAAGACTAGTGAAATAAATAAATTCGGTAGATCATCGCGAAAGTTACCGAATTAGGTATTCTTTACTAATATCACATTTAAAATATCAGATATTTAACTTTCACGGAAATATTCTGCAGAGAGAAGACGCGGGCATTTTGCAACAAAACTTACAAGCACCTGCGCTGTCAGTAATCCTCCGCTGAATCCCCTCTTACCGAAAAAAAAGGACTTTTTGTCGCCGATTTTTTGACACCCAACAGACATACATCAATAGAGAAGCCATCACAAATCTAAAGTCGAATTGACACCAGCCACGTCACGTTCGCGGAGTAATGCCAAACCATAACTCAACTAGAGCTTAAGTGTCATTGTGAACTACATTCGGAATTGAGGTCGGGAGCGGAGGGATAAAAACGAACAAGACAGCTGCAAATCGACGCAGAGTGGAGCCACCGTCCACGTACGATGTAGCGGGAAGTTAAAACAGTCTAGGAATGCCAAACACGGACAACACAACCCATTTCCCCCCAAAACGTGCAACACACAAATGGAGATGTAGGGAATCATTCGTAATATGTGAAAATCAGCAACAGAGCGAAGATGTGAAACACTTAAAATAATACTTCATCTGAGATTTTAAACCGACTGCAGTACAAGAAGATTTTTGAAGTTGTTAACTTGTAATAAAATACATTTGTCAGCGCAGGAAATAAATTGGAACTTTTTAAACGACAGGATCATTCAGATTTGTTTTTAGTTTTTAAAAAAA
>JAHWFP010204470.1:287207-320648 GCA_023313725.1 Lithobius niger | reverse complement strand
AAAAAAAAATGTGCCAAACCAAACTTTTAACATAAAATGTAAAAACAACTCGGTTCACAAAGATTCTCATATTTTTCAAAATGTAATTTCCCTTACCCACTCAAAGCTGGCTGCAATCGCCTGCGAAGTACGTGGCTGCATTTCTCAACCGCCAGTATGCGTAGTTGGTTTGGCGCACACGGAATGGCTTGGGATAGGTTTAAAACCATGACCAAACATGGGCAACCCGACTCGTTTCACGAGTTGCTTCACTGCCTAGCGTGCTCAAGGTAGTTGGGAAGGCCTCTGGAAAGACGAAGCGTTAGGACTTTGGACTGGCTCTCGAGCGTCCTAGACGTGTTATACGTCCGTTCTGCGCTAAGCCTAATCCGCGTTTAGTGTGTCGAAACACAGATCACGAGGAGTGCGTCAATAAGCTAGAATTCTAGTGGTCTCTCCACTACCCTCGCCAGCAAGTTTTGAGACAGATCGGTGAATTTGTCCCCGAGACAGGTAGACCTGGATACTTGTCCACTTTGCTGTGCCTGTACGGGGCTGCAAGGCATTTGTAGTGGTCTAGAGTTTAGTCCCAGAGCTTCGATTCTGTGCGATATTCTACCATTTTTTTTTTGTTGTTACTTTCGAAACTTCTGAACATAATATTCGCGTGAAGTTCCAAACTAGCGTTAATAGTTCCGTAGGGTAGGGCTAGCTTGGTTTTGGTTTAAGTTTGTAAAACTGTGCTTACCATGCCATGTCATTAAAGGGTATGTTAGATGCTATTTACACCGTGTAGCCATATAACAGGTCAGGCCTCTTTAAAACATTAAAAAACGCAGTTAGACAATTT
The DNA here is from genome assembly GCA_023313725.1 of Lithobius niger. Taxonomy (NCBI): domain Eukaryota; kingdom Metazoa; phylum Arthropoda; class Chilopoda; order Lithobiomorpha; family Lithobiidae; genus Lithobius; species Lithobius niger. The sequence continues at coordinate 319,819 of JAHWFP010204470.1, read as the reverse complement.
TGTACCGTTGGGTCTAATGCATGCGAGTAAAGAGAATAATAAGATGCGCGTAATGTTCACCTCTCCTCTTCCCGACAGATTTCAATGATTTACTTTAAACGAATTGATCTCCCCGTCAATGTTTTGATCCGCGATCTACCGAGTAAAAAATCTAAAATATCAGGTTTTGTACAATGCATCGAGATGAACCTAAGCCCAAGTAGGAACTGTACAAACTTATTAGTTTCGCACAAGCCTGGTATTTAGTGTTAAAATAATGTGTTATGTGCAGTGTAAGTGGCCCCAATTTGCCGTAGCTGTGCCAAAAGAAACCTTGTGTGCCAAGTACTTTTGAAACACACCATAGTGACTTGTATTGTTAAGCCCTCGTCCCTCGTGTTTTTAGTTTGTTAACAATCTGCTTGCCTGTTCTGTTCAATTGATCCTTTACTACACTTGCTAGTACTTATTGGACTTCACCAATGCAGAATTAGGAGTGAGGAATCTAATCTAAAGCAGAGAACTGTTGCATGGTTATTTGTTAATTGTGTATATAAACCATCTGTGCAAATAATTTGCTCCCTAGTCTGCTTGCCTATCCATGTATTGAGTGAAGTTCATGTTTACTTAACCAAATGTACCGTCTTCCTTGACATAAGAGTCCTGCATGTAAAATAAAATCTACAAGCTTTTTTAAGTTTTTATTCTTTTTATTTTGCATGAAAATTAACAATTGAAAGCGTAATGCCTAACTCAATCATGTAGCGTCCCCCCTTCCCCCCGGTAGATAGAATTATGAAGCAAAACCAAGCCTGTTCAAGAATTGCAATACCAGGCTTCTAAGCTCAGTATGGATTTGTAATTCCTTTTTTAAGACCTCCATATGCAGGGGCAGGCTAGTCCTTCCTTTTATTTACAGGGTTTTTAAAACTCGACCTTCCCAGGGGTGCAGAAAATTCACTGGACAAAATGTCCAACAAATTCCTACATATTCAAATTTCCGTGGAATTTTCATTATGTGGGCAAGTCATATTTCGACAAATATCCACAGTTCTCTGAAATTTCCCATGAACAACATTCTGGCGCTCGGGCATAGTCTGCACCCCTGCCCCCCTCCCTTGGGCTTCTGTGTTACTAGCAGTGGTGGTAGGCAAGCCTTAATGCACGTAACTGCCTAATGCACGTAACTGCCCGTTAACATTTCGTCTTGTACAATTCTAATTCATTTCATTTGCGGCTAATATGTCTGTATTCAGGGGTGCATAAAATTCTTAATGGACAAAATTTTCCTACAGATTTTTCCAATTTCCGCAGCCTTTCACCATTAGGCAAGCCATTTTTTAGTGAATTTCCACAGTTCTATAAAGTTTTCCGCGAACCTCGTTCTAGCGTACTTGGCGTATTTTGCACACAGTATGTCCTAATTTTCGGTGGCCTTCAGCGCACAAAACGCACAAACACAGCTGTCACATCTTCCGAGCAGTGATGAATGTTTCCTAATTTAGGCGTATTTCCTCTTTTTTAGCCTTGCACCCAGCTAAAATACATTAAAACACCTACAGATTTATCTGTTGGCTTGCCTTTTTCTCTTTTTTTACTCCGTGCAAATCTTATCCCTGCAAGTCATCAAATTTAAGACCACTCAGACGACGCGTCTGCTGGGAACCAGTGATCTACGTCGATGTCGGCAAACCCCACTGGCAGTCTAGTTTCCATGCAAGTTCCGGTCTCTTCTGATCAATGGAACTGGAGTAGGCTTCAGCAGTGGCGTAACATACAGGTATGCTAGGTGAGCATTGCCTACGGGCCCCTTCGGCTATGATGTGCCCGCTTTGCGCCAGACTAGGGCCGGCAGGTGGCTTTCAAGTCGGCTCCATTGAAGACCTACGTCTATGGTACAGCGTGTGCCTAAGAATTACGGTACTTACGTAGTACTATGTCGGCAGTATTGGGGAGTGAAATATCTAAAGAATATAGACATCGACAACATCATTGAGATTTTGCATTGAGGAAAGCGCGCCCAAAGCATCGCTTTAATAGCCTCAAGTAGTGAGCTAACTAAGGGACGCAAATTTCATGTACAAAGTGCAATATGCTAAAAGCAAGTTCAAGTAACAATTTAACAAGTATTATAACGTAAGTAATAATTAAGCAGTCAGTAACAATTCGACAGTAAAGTAAAAATGCTACGCAGACGTGTTTTTTATAATTTTTCAAATTTTGTTTGCTCGCATAACGAAATAATTTTTTTGGACCAAACAATGTACGTTTATAATCTGTACTGAGACAATCACAAAGGTCAAATATTGGGAGGGGGGGGGGAGGGCAAAATTTTGCCTATGGGCCCGGATATACTGTTGCGCCACTGGGCTCCAGTGAGATTCATAGGGAAATTTCTGCTGCATGAAGCAAACAATGGCAAGTGATTCGAAAGTATCACACGATTTACATGCTCGCGAATCACTTGCTATCTTTCTCTTCATGACGCAGAAAGTTCCCCTCACAAACCACGCGCAGTGAGACCGGAGTTTGCACGGAAGACTCCCAGAGGAGCTTGTTACCGTCGATGTAGATCAGTGGTTCCTAGAAACGTGTCGTTTGTGTGCTGAAGGAGGTGAAAGGCTCATTTCTTGATTTAAAATGGCTTTTATTTTTAACTTTTCGTGAAGCTTAACTAAAAACGCTGAGCGACGGTTGCCAATTTTATAAATTAGTTTTTAAGTAAGGCTGTACCAGTATGACTTTTCTCCATCCTGAGCTGCTACGAATACAGGTACCGATACTGGTACCCCAAAACATTGCTTTAATTAACGAAGTATTATCAAAAAAATTACGCAATTACCACACAAACACTAAAAGTCCATTTAAATTTCCGGTGAATACACACAGGGTCTGTGGTTCTCCTATCACCTTCAGGAGTAAAAAAAGCACAAGAATGTTGATCACCATATTTGAAATAGCGCTGCGAACCACTTCAGAATGCAAATTACAGCTACTGAAAACTCTGGCATGGCAACTTGTGTAAACTTCCAAAACACAACTGCAATGCAGCTTGCCATTGTTTTCCATGGAGCTATCAAAAGGGTTCGGCGCTTATCGGCAAGTAGTCGATTCGTCAGCCTTGCCGTAATGGCAAGATGTTCACGCTCGACCTCGCAGTGTATTTGAAGCAGGCAAAGCTGTGGGGAGCTATTCTTGCTTCTGGCAACAGGCTAATGAAGACGTGTAGGGGTGGACTGAAGGCCGGGGTTGTGGAGTTGGATATGCGGTTGCTAAAGGTCTGCTGGATGGTTGTGAGGTCACCCAACGGACTGCAGAGCTCTACCACAGCGTGCGCATGATCATGACCAGGGGATGGCTGTTCTGCAAGATACTGACGATAGTCTGCTGGCCTAATTTCCTGTCCCCTGGGGCTATGGGTGCTTGATCCCAAGTGTTAATGTTCACATTGCAGGATGCTGATTTCGGCCTGACGGGTTTCTGCTAAACCATCGGCGGAAAGAATAGTACGATTGAGTCTTCGGAGCCCCTGCAGCAACAGGACAAAAGTGACCTAGGAACTAAGAAAGATGGATGCCATAGCAGGGAAAGATGAACGTCCTGGCAAATCTGGTACCTCTAGCAGCGTAGCATAAGATCATTCGTTGCTTTCGCAAGTAGTGTGTCATCCTAGAATCGGAAGATCGTCTGTCTCAGGGATCTACCACTGGACGAATTTTGACTGATGGTTAAACTCATTACACCTGGAGGTAGGTGTCAGTGAACGTACCGTTATCTGATCTCATACTTTCTACGGACACTTCAAACCAAGGGCAGGGTGCTCTCACGTCGTGCCGATCGTCAAGCTTGCGGATAACGGAGGAAAAGAATCTTAAGTGTAAATGTTCTGGAACGGAGAGCGATGAACGTAAATTTGGAACGGTCACCAAATCTTCAACGCAGGGTAGAAGTATTGCTAATCTAGTACCACTGTTGAAATTCCACTATCCCTCCGGCTATGGCTGTTTACTTCATTGTTAATGGAAGTAATGTAATTGTTAATGCACTCTGTCAAGAGTTAAATTCTTCAACCTAGATACGTAGCCGGTAATTGAATGTGTTGGTGGACGAGCAGTGGCGACTTTAATCCAGGAGTTTGAAGTACAAGGTTATGTCAGTGGTGAAGCAATTAGCTGACCTGTGTGCAACCGGGATGAATCGGTAGCTGCCGAACTTCACAACACACTTTTTAGACGGTCTCTATCTCAGCTGGGACAGAATGACGGCTTGTGCGTTTCACCTTTCACTGCTTCACTGCTTCTATGAAAGATCGGGGAGTCTGGGATCTTCACTGTAATAGCCCCGTTATGGCTATCGGTCACCTGATTTGTAGACCTAATGGAATTAAGGAGGATCTTACACTGCTGCCACTTCGAGAAGATCTTCTGGCACAACACAAAGGAAGAACGTTGCAGAGGTCCGTCACAGCGCTACACCTTCACGCCAGCAGAAAACATTCCTGGCTAGGAATTTTTCAACAGAAATAGACAGTTTCCTTCAATGCTTGACGGTTACGGTGTATGAATCTTGATGGTGGCAGTGGTATGGCGAGAAGGTGAACCTGTGTGTGCCCCTTCAGTAACCACTCCAAATTTGTGAAACACCTTTTTCTATCAGGCCTATTAACGTTGGTCATTACCTCGTCCGTTCATGCATAAACAAAGATGAGGTGAAGGAAAGTGGGGGCATTTCGAAATCTATCCTGGTTTAGTCCTTTGTCCTGGAGTGAGGTTGTTCCATGAAGACTACACCCATTTGCACCTGTTCCAACGATGGTCTTATTAGTAGGTCTAACTACTACAGCGTATTAAGTGAACTAGCAGCCTTCTCAAGGGACCTGTACTGCTCCAGAGCATTAAGATACTACTCCACTATGGCCTTAAAGCTAAACACTAAAGGCTGAAATATGGTACAACCACTGGTAAGTGTAGGTTATCGCCCGATTCTCGAGTGCTGAGAACTAACAATGTCGAGGGTCACGGGCCCGAGCGATTGTTAGTTCTTTGCACGACTGAAGCTGGCGACAACTTATTTATCTACCGGTATCTGCATCTTTGCCCGACAATGAAGAAGCGCGCGACTCCAATAATGATGTAGTGCACGGAGTAGTCCAACAATGCAAGGCGGAAAAGAAAAAGTTACTTTTGCGCGTAGTGTTCTATCATGGGTTCGGATTTGGTATTCGAGGATTTGTTTGATTTGTCCATTGATGGAGATATTTCGAAAGAGATTACGTAATATAATATTAAAGATGGTTGAGTCGGAAGTCGGTGCGCAAGGGCACCCATATATTGGGGGCTATTGAGGCTGAAGCCCCCCCCCCTTCCCCTGCCCTTTAATAGACAGAATCATGAAGAAAATTTATAAAAACAAAATCCAAAACGTTTAAACAAAGATTTTCTCGATTCTTACACCAATAAGGCAAGTCCTGAGAAAAAGCCTCCCCCACCCCTTTTTTTTTTTTTGTTTGCTGTAAAGCGAACGCCCTTGTCGGTGCGTCCGACATTTTACATGGAAACTAACCATCTCCACAAGCCAACAAAAAATATACTGCCGAAACTACACATTTTAAAGGAGCAACTGTAAATTTTCACACGGAGTGTCGTATTGTAATGAATTTTAATGCTTGAAATGTTACCGATATTGCCCGTTTTCAGTATTTATTATGGTGAAATATAACTTGCCGTTTAGAAAGTAAATTAAATTTACACAATGGGATGTGTAACACGGTTTCGTTTAAAAAATAGTGCTGCGATCTAGTTCTCAGCACCGGTGCAGAGAACAGCCTTCGTTCATTGTGTCCTGCATCGTTGTATTGTAATCGAGTGCTAGCTCCCGTTCATTGTGTTGCTGCATCCTTGTACTGTTACAAAAGGGCTGAGATGTGGATGTCGGTAGATAAAGCTCTGGCTCCTGGTAGTGTGTCTGACCGAAGAAAGAGTGCCGTGTCCTACAAGGGCTTTTAGTTTTATCTTAAGACAAAACTTGTTAAAACCACAGAAAAAGACTGGCAGTCGCGTGGAAAGACAACTTCACTGTTTCTAAAAATCTTGACCAAGATGTACAAACTGGAGGGTTGTACAATTCTCCATCAAACTTGGCTCAATGGTTCTGTGATGCAGTCCTAAGGGTTTATGGAACAGCACCTAATCACCTAGATCTCCTTAGAGGCGAAAGTTCATGGGCATTTGTGCGCCCCATTATAAGAGGTGTTGGCATCCTGCACATAAAAAAAACTAGAATGCTTTCATTAGTGTAACTTCGAGAGACAAGGTGCTGGTGGGGCGAGCAGTTTTAAGTCACGTAGGGGGGAATGCCCAAGAGGGTGGAGAAGTTGCCCGTCGCCAGACAGTGGCTGGTACTGTTCCATGGCTACTCAACCTAGGGGTTTGCATGATCCAAAAATTTGTTATCCCGATAAAACATAATTATCACGATGATTGATAATATCTCGAAACAAATTGAGGCTGGAGTAACCATTTTAATTTTGTTAATTAGAAAAACCTTGACTAAAGCCTACAGTGCAACCTTCACGAAGTGAATTGGGTGGCATTCCAATTTGGCCAGTAACATAAAAATGCACCTGCATTGCCTATTACTTCCTCACCATGTAGGCACAATTTAGAATTATGTGCTGCTACTTTATGCTTACATATTGTTTGCATTAAACTAACTTTCCAATCTGCTAAACTGGCTAGCACCAGCATTGCACATTGGGTGGAGAGCCCTTGTAATTCCGCACGCAACGCCGCAAATCGCTTGTTCCTAGCTATTACGGTTTCTTAGATATGACAATATAAGCATCAAGGTTTGCACGATAATTCAATAAATCGGAAAAAGTGTGATACGATAATCGACGAAAATTTGTATCGCGATAGTATCGAATTATCGATTCTCGTGTCACCTCTACTCTTAACCTTGATGGGAAGCTCCTTGAATACGTGCCAAAGTTAATACCTTTAGTTACTCTGAACCCTCCAGCCTTGGGTAGCAAGGTTGGATTTAAGCTATTGCCGCCTGTAGGCCCAACTATAATACCGCTCTTCAATGCCCCCAATTCTTTCCCACCCCCAGACATACGGAATGTCTAATTTAGCCCCCCCCCCCCCCCCCCAATCCAGCAGCACCTTTCTTAATTTGTATGTTCGTTTGCGACCCAAGAAAAAACTGACAGGGCAAAAATAACTTAAACCACTACAAGGCTGTTCCTGGATACAGAAAATCCACATGGTCACAGAAACACAGTTTTAATTTTCGAAAGAAGCATAGTCTTTCTTGTCACAATTGTCATTTGGTGTAAGTGCATCAATTTTATAAATGTTTTTATCTTGTTTGTGACCAATAAAGACCGTTTCTTTCTTAAATTAAAACTCTGTTCCTATGACCTTGTACCATAAATCGTGGATTAAACGCCCATGGGCTTATGCAGTTAATTTGGCAAAAATAGAAGGGTGGGCTTTAAATCGAGCATCAATTTTCTAACCTTTCAGGACATTCGAAGCATTTGAACGATCTCTGAAGACCAACTTTTACATCCTTTTAATTTCTGTGAAGAAGGTGGAGGCTTTAATGCCCAGACCTTGTACAGGTGCTGAGAACTAAAGGAAGTCCACTATTACTACAGGGAGGGAAAAAGTGCCAGTAAACATAGCAAGCAGTACTATCTTTATTCACATCATATAACTTTTAGGTAATTTTTCGTAGAAAAGCGACAATTGAGGGGTGGGCTTTAACTCCACTATTTCATGATTTTGACTTAACAGCATTTTAGGGGGTGCCTTTAGCTTCAACTGGGCTTTTAATACACGATTTACGGTAGTGTTTTATCCTTAATTCCACAAAATAACCAATTTTGATGAACTTAAACAATTTTAGGTATTTGCTTACTAGGGCCACGTCCCCGTTTCCCTTGTTTCCACCGATTTTGGTAATGAGCGCCACTTAGTTTCACTCGCTCATGGCTACTCATTTTATTTCGCAACTACGGTCAACGCATGACAACCTAACACAAGGTGACTATGCAATGAAAAGTTCGTACATAAGTTAAAATAACGTTTTAAGAAAGTCAGTAGGCCCTACTCGCGTATAGCATTGATCCTGCACTCAATCGTACGGACATGGCATTGAGAGGATGGAGAAAAAATGTTGAGTTGTGATGCCCTGAACAATTTACAGACCTTTGAAAAAAACCTCAAAATCTGTGTACGTGGTATTGTACCGTTAATGTTGTGGAAAGCATTATTGATGTGTATTGCCCATGATAGCAACAACTTATTTATAGCATCAAATCTTGACGGGAGGCTTCATTTCCTAACATTTTTAGTTTGATCTGAGGTTAGCTCAATTCTAACAGTGAATGGTGCCAGCATTTAGTTAATAAGTTTTCATGAAAAGCAGAGCGCCCGCAAAACTAGCGTTAGCTTTTCTCGCGTACATTTGTGTTTAAGCAGTTATGCCACCCCTAAAAAGGTGCCGCTATGGGCCCGGCCTCTCGGGCCTACTTATAAATCCGGCCCTGTTGTGTAGGCCTCTGAACAAGCGCGGCTGGAGTGGAGCCCTTTCCATACACAATCTGGGAACCCTCGGCCCACCAACTGCAGGATGTCTGCAGATTTATCCAGATACGTTCGCCGGGCTTGACCTGGAAATAACATAGGTCAGTTGGACTGGCCATGCACTTATTCAGAATGGACACGTAGTCCCCTCAGGTTTTGTGGGAAAATGATTCATCTGCACATCCTGTTAGGGTATCCGTGAAGTGGTGGTGGCGGCAGATGTGCTGAAGAGACCCCTCTGCACACACTGCCCAGGGTCTTGAGACTGAGGAAATCAAGCAATCCGGTGTATCAGTACCTCTCAGATCTTATGTTCTTGTATGCCTCCACCCAAAGCTAGGGAACTCTTCCCTGTATGGGAATAATATACCCTATAGCCGTATGTGGAAAATCTTCCATAACCTGAAACATGGTTAGCGGGACAGTCACGGGAGAAAATTACGCATGCAATCGATGCTGCAACTGTGTGAAGCGGGGATGCTTTGGGTTGGTTACTGGGACACCATGGGACGTTTTCCATACACAACTTTTGTTATCTAGAACAAAGATGGAAGAGGGTTCGTTCCTACTTGGTCCCATAGGGGATTTTGGGACAGGACTACAGAGGAAGGACACACTTGGGGAAACAGTGGAATTCGCCGCAGACTTAAGTCTATGGAGGAAACTACATGGTGCGAATATGAAGTCGTTGCTTCTCTTTAAGTGGCGTGTTAGGAAGCTGTATTTAGTGGGAACAGACTGTGTGGACAGGAGGCCGCTAAATAAAAGGAAAATCTCGGGCTCAACTCACTGGCTGCCATATCCTGTTATCTGCATTTCGAGGGATGATTGCTGCCTTGAGCCCTAACCGATTGACCGATTTTCCGTATCCCTCGTAATGCTACAAAAACAGTTTACCTTTGACTGGTCATACGTCACCCTATTCCCGCACCAACATCCATCGGTCTGTTGGATCTCTCAACCCAAACCCAATCGTGAGATCCAACAGATCAAGCGGAGAACTAGTGGTTCAGTTCCCAATAAGTGTCCTTTGATTTCGCTTGGAAGTGTCCCAAGAATTTCTCAGACTAGATCAACCCAGAAAGTGTCACCTACCGAAGAGGTGGATTGGTGCTACCCCGTGGTATCCGCCGTCCCGAGGACCTCTGGACTCAGTGTACGCACGTTTCGCCCTCAAACCAACCCAGACGGTGTGGATGTCCCCCAGCTAAACGAGCTCACAAGCACTTTTTCTCGTAAGCTTTTGGCACGAGATTGCCGTGGACGAAGTAATTACTACATGCATTTGGCCCTACGAAACTTCAACCTTTAGCTTTTATCTGTGAGATTTCGGTGTGGATAAAGTAGACGGGACACGTAATGGCAGTGAGCTGCGTGGTAAGCCAGTAATGCTGCTGGAACTAGGTGTTGACCTTACGTTTATCCGGTTTCTCTATTACTGCGTAGGAACTAAAGATCTATTCTATTGGACAAAACCAGAGAAGAATAAGGGAAGTATTTTTGGAAAAAAAAAGTGAAAACTGAATTTTAAACTAAAGTTAGATTTTACTTTTGCCAATGCTAAAGAAAGTACTTAACTTTAAGATAGCTTACCCCTACCATCCCCACCTTCGTTGAACCCGGAGATTCAAACGAAATTGGTTAAACATGGCAAGGCTTGCTAGGACGTTAAAACATGCTTGGCTGGGGATCCACAAAATAGACTTGCCAAAATTTTAGGTTATAGACAAGAGTATTAGTTAAAATAAAGCCAAATGTAAAGGTAAGTATTTTAGGCTAAGTAAAAACTTATTTTAGGTTTAAAATTCTGTTCTAATTGCTGTTGGAAAATTTACATTACCTGTGAATATTTGTACTTTGATCTCGTAGTGCTGTTTTAACAGTATTTAACAGGGTTCAGACAAAACCTGGAGAACCTGGACATCTCAGGGAAAATGAAAACGGAGCTAAAGTCTCGGGGAAAACAAGAATTTTTTGGGAAATCGGGGAAAAGACAGAAATTTAGAAAAAATGCCTTTGTGTCTGTTGTGTAAATCCATTGAATTAGATGATCAGAAACAAAATCAAATATTTATTTATGCTTATTTTGCTTATTTATGCAAATATTTTAATTTGTGCTTTAATATGTTCGAGCATTTTAGATTTAACTTCCATAAACCAAATCTCAAGCTAGTACTGACATCTGTGATGAAAATACGTTTAGTCCCGTCTTATTTCTGGATTGTTGGATTATTTTCGTACAAATATTAATAAAACCATTAGCTACCGGCGGTTTCCTTAACTAAACATCTCGTAAACACCTGGAAATTGCCATTGGATGCACCTGGAAATGTCGGGGAATTTCAAAATTTAAAAATTGTCTGTAAGTCACAAGGAGAAAAAAACTGAGCGTCACTACCAACAATATTATATAGTAACAATAATAAGAAGGGCACCAATTTTTCCAAGGACAAAAATTGCGCTTTTCACTACAAACGAACACTGCTCATGTACTATAAGTCCGATCATCTCATAGGGCTAATTTTTAACTGTACTTTTGCTTTGTTCCAGCAACACCACAAACGCCCCATTTAACGCCCAACAAAAGCACGTTTTTATACTTTAAATATAAAAAAATGACCGTATTTTGCTAAACCAGTATTTGATTGATAGAAAAATATCACTGCATTTGCCGATGCAACTGGCCTTTTCTTTTGTGAGTCTTAAAAGTATTACCTTTTTGGAAACTACAAACCTTCTACCAAACCGATGCATTTATTATTAAATTGTAATAATTTAGCTGTGCGATAGCGAAAAAGCCATCGACTACACAAAATAACCATTGCATACTGAACATCGCCGCCATCGTTACGCAATCCCAGAATGCATGGCGCCAATGCGTACAGACTTTTATCTTAACATTCTTCCGATTGGTTGAATGACTGGCAATGTCCTCTAACAAAAAAGGATTGTCTGGTTTAACACGTTATGTATTTGTATGTATTACTTCTTTATTGTAGAATTTGTTTTGACAGTTAATTTAAATACTGTATGACCAATGTGAGGGAAGTTTAGTCAGAAGTGCGTATCGCATTGGCGCTATGCATTCTGGGATTGTATAGCAATGGCGGTGGCATTGGAGGTGTAATGGTTGTATTGCGTCGCCGATGGCTTTTCCGCCGTCGCACAGCTAAATTATTACAACAATTTAAAAATAAATGTATCGTTTTGGTAGGAGGTTTGTAGTTTCCAAAAAGGTAATACTTTTTATGGTTCGCGTGTAAACTCGCGAAGAAAAGGCCGGTTGTATTGGCGAATGCAGCGATATTTTTCTATCCATCAAATACTGGTTTAGCGATATACGGTCACTTTTTTATATTTAAAGTATAAAAACGTGCTTTTGTTGGACGTTAAGTGGGGTGTTTGTTGTGTTGCTGGAACAAAGCAAGTGTACAGTTAAAAATGAGTCTTATGGGAAGATGATCTGACTTACAGTACGTGACCAGTTTTTTTTTGTAGTGAAAAGCGCAATTTTTGTCCTTGGAAATTTGGTGCCCTTATTATTATAGTTACTATATAATATTGTTGGTAGTGATGCTCGCGGAGTTGTTTATTTCCTGGCCGCTCCTATTTTGTGCCAAGCCCCTGTAGTTTAAGTGATCTGGCCAGCTCAGTAACCCAAGTCCGCATGCCCCCCCCCTGTAAAAGCGACAACCACGAAAGGATGGCATCTTTTGTTCTGTAACGATTATGACGCATGGCCACTCCTGGTTTATTCTTTCGTTTCGAAAGCACCTGTGGCTCTTTGGTCTTGATTCCCGCAGTCTTCTGCCTTTCTTCGACGCTTCATGGCTTTGGCTAGGTAAGCGTCAAATTTGCCGCCTTTCTTCCGACGATGTCGTCCGACTCGGTGATGATGAAGCGATCCTTGTCAACCCTTTCGCTCATCTATTCACCGCTCTCCTCAGTCTTTCTTTGGACTTCCCTTTCGTCCCACCATTCAAATAAGCTCAACGGCTCTTTCGGCTAACCGGTCCTTATCGCTCAGCGAAGCCTGTAGACATCCTCCTGTTCAGCCCCCCCCCCCCCCCCCCTTTCTCGCGGACAAAGGATGGGATAGCACTCTTTCTACCGTGCAACAGCTTCACTCCTCCAGCTTCTCTCTCCAAGCCACCACCAAAGATTTAAAGAACCTTCCCCTTGGTTGAACACTGCGACCACTTCGCACTTCAAGGCCTAACTCAAGTCAACGGTAGCCGAAAACCGCCTCCAAAATTGCCTCAAAACTTTCGAAATCGGCCACATCTGCTCTCACTCTTGTTACGTTGACTTCCTATCCTAACTGAAACTGCCTTCCTTCTGGCTCATCCATTTTACAACAGAGGAACCATCAGTTCGGTAAGAGCGAATCTCGCATGGCTAAATACAAAAAACCTGAACAAATCAACCGGCCCTGCTCCCCGCGCCTTTACGTTGACTCCCGTAACCAGTAGGAAACCACCCAGAATTAACTCATCCAATTTTAATTCTCATTATTTCCAAATCAAAAGATCGTTTGTCAACCTAATGGGAAATAACGCTAAATCCACCTAAAAAAAAAAAGAAAAGCAACACAGCTGGGTCCTCCCTTCATTCCGTTAAGTTGACTCCCGCAATCGTAATAAGGCTAGGCCTACTAGAAACCCCACACCACCTTGACCCATCATTCTTTTCCTAACAGAAGATGGACCAAAGCAATTCAATCAACGTCAAAAAACCCAAAATGACACTAACACCACCAGTCGCTCACATCGATGGACCGCCCGTTCTCTAGGGAAACTAGGCAGGTCATGTGGAGCACACCCGGACCTGCAGACGGCCATCGACTCTTTGCTCCCCCCACGAAAGGATATCCCCCACAGGCCCTCCTTTTCATCCACTCGAATCTGAGACCCAAGTGAAAAAATCACAACCCTCTAAAAGGTCCTGCCTTCCTCGAAAAACGGGAGTGGAAAGAAGCCGCGTCAAAAGCAGCTCTTTCAGCATACTATACTGAGCCAAATCAACAAACCTTCGGTCCTTCCTCCTTTTGTCCTTGACAACAAAAGGTTAAGAACGAACCGACCAGGTTCGCCAGCTGCCTTGTCGGTCACGGCCGGATTTCTCGTCCCATTTCGCTTATCTGCGAAAGACTTCAGTTCATCAAACACCGAAGCAAACCCTTCACTTGGCCACAATCGTCACCTTTTCTGCCATCCATGCCAACCTAACACCTTCTCACGCAACTGATCTCAACGGCACACAATCGTTCTTCTCGTCGCAAGGGACAAAAAGGCTACAGAAAAGCCAATGTTGAGACCACGTCACCTGTCCGCCTGCTTCCTGCAGGCTGTGTGTTTCTTATAATAGTCTCCCTTCTCACCATGGGCCTCCGCATGCCTTTAACAGTTCCCTTAACTGCTACATACATCGATCCCAACTGCTTGGCAGCTATACCTACTGGGCCGGAACCGGGCCCCAACATCCGGCTTGGGCCCTTTGGCAACCACGATTCCTCCACCATGGCTCTCCTCGCACGATCTGCTACTATGCCGATTACGGTTCCCTTCCGCAAGAAGATTCACGATTCCGTCTTCCCCTCAGTTCCCTCATGATCCTCGGTGCTGGACCGGGTGGGAGGGGTGAACCATCAGGCACTTCCACCATCACTTCGGCTCTGTGCTGTTCCTACGCTTCCAGGGAGCCACTGGTTTACATTCGACGGCTGCTATCACCTGACTCAGAAAAGTTTTTCCAGGGTCCGGTCCTGCATTATTCATCCTAGCCCAGTTCGTGAACAGAGTTCTTTATCTTCGTCATCCCGATAACCACCTTTGTGTCCTGCCACTAAGGAACTTCCGCATCTGACACCATCTACATCTTACATAAGCCGACACATCGTTCCTCTGCTCAACCCTATCCACAGCTACTACAACCATGGTTCCCGGCTACCATCACGCACCTAACACAATGACCACTTCCAAGGTTGGGTTTCAGTTCCACCTCCCTTTATCCGCCCCTGTACATCTCCTGCCACAACTTGGCTTCTACCGTTGTTCAGATCTTCAAAACACCCAACGGTCCGTGAGCCTCCCGACTACTCCGCGGTTCCCTCCTTGCGTTTGCACCTACATTGATAAAACTCATACCGCCAGCATTCTGCTTCCAAATCATAGGGAATGTGGTTCCCGGTTACCCCTACAGTTTCCGATTACCCTCCGATTGCCTAGTCATGTCTAGAGCAAAAGGTATTCCGAAGGTGGGTGTTCGATCCGCCGTTCATGTTCCTTTCCCGACTCCCTGAACACGGCCGTCGTCCGAAGCTGTTCAAGTCTTAAGAACTCACGACTTATTTTAAGCCCAACCACAAGTCCGTGAAACCTCTGTGAGCGGCGCTATTCGAAAAAGTCACTCGATCCCCCGTTACCACTGGGGAATCCTTTTCCCTTTGAACTCTTCTCTGATTCTCTGTAGCCAACCTGCTCCGATACGTGACTTCTGATCCTCCTTTCCTCCACTCTAGGTCGATTTCCGGTGTCCCGGTCCTCGGTTCCTAGTTCCCGATTAACACACCGCAAACGCCGCCATTCCCTGCGGCCGCGTTCCAGACCTTTTTCACCATACAAGATGCCATCTCCACTAAGCCCGTACTGTTCCCGTCTGCCTCCGCAATCCGTTCCGCTGCGTTATGAACAGTCGCTGCATTTTCTACCGCCTTACACTCGGACTATGCTTTCCTACGTGCTTCTCATGAACCCCTTTTTTCGAAGAACTCTCTCCACCAACGGTACCGCTTCCAGCGCATCAATTAAGTGCTGCATCGCACGCCGTGCCTTGCTGTCACTTATCCCTTCACCCCCGCCATGGCGGACATGCTACTGTGCTCGGTCTTGGCCCCGACACCTTCGAACAACACCCACAACAACCAAGGCCCGTTCGCCTGGTTCCTCCCACCTTCGGCTAAGTCCTAAAAACTAACACCGTCCATCACAGACCGACTCAGAAGGATCCCCGTCACCATAACAGGATCCGTCTGTATCGACTCTTTAACATCCCATGCTCCGAACGGCGATCCTCCTGTGTCACCTTCCTCGTCTCCAGTGACCCTATGGAACGCGGCCATGGCAACAAATCAGTTCCACAAGGGTTCTTCCTGTGATGCCATGCTCCCATTGACACCGTCAAGCTGGCAAAGAGATGCCTTAAGATTCCGCATATTACAGTAACAACCATAACCACGATCTACGACACAGCTAGTTCCTTCGTGTAACTTTGGTGGGGTTCCTGCTTGTTCCGTCTCGTTCCTCGCCTCGAAAGTTACGCGGATCGAATGCCATGTACATTGCTCCATCTTACCTCCATGAAATCTTTGTTTGCCATGTCATGTTCCTCTCACCAGAAAACAGTGCTTAAAACTCGCCGATATTCTTCAGCGTTCCTGCCGACTCCTGCTTACGGACTGTTTTCAACGTCCATCGAAAGGATGAGCAACATTACTCTACCCTGACGACCGGACAAGTTTCTACATCATCATCCCTACAAGATAAGCGTTTTCGGCACGTTTGTCTCTGACTTCCTATCGTGTACCCCACGGTGTTAAGTCTCCTGATTGCGGTTCCCTTCTTGGTGCCCCCTCTTTTAAACCAATAAATTATTCCCCCACCGCAACAACCATGCCTCACTGAGGGACCTCATCGTTTCCGTTCCTACCACGGATCGACCCGTTGCCACCGGTTCCATTTTCAGTGCAATTGGCTGAAGGTTTTCGGCAGTGACTTCAAAGACTTGTTCTTGGGGAGCCGACTTGTACATGAGGGAAATTGAGCGAACCTATCCCACCTCCAAGTGACAAAGTCCGCCAATAAAAAACATGTTATGTTTATTTTCGTCGGCAATTAAAAAGACTAAACTTTTATTGCCTAACCGAAAATATACATTACTTACATTACTTGTAGTCCCGCCCAGGCCTCCCCTCAATTGATTGGTTCTGGGTGTGGAGAAATAATGCCAAGCGGTCGGCTGCGCCGTGTTATATAGCCTGACCAAGCCTGTGCCTGCGCAGTAGGTACAAGTCCGGCTGGGATACAAGCTCCAAAACTACTAGGGAATAATTCTAGCTCAAAAGGAGAGATGCCAATAAAAAAACAGGTAATGTATATTTTCGGTTAGGCAATAAAAACTAAAGCAGGTGCAGGCCCTGCAATTTTAGTCTTTTTTACCTACGCCCTTGTAATTATTTTTTGGCCCCTTGCCACCTTCTATTGAATGAAGTGTCATAGTATTTCCCATCCAGTATCGTTTGAAACTGAAATTTCAAAACAAATGCAGTATCATGCACTTTTAGCTACTATATTTCACAAAACCCATTTATGTTAAAATCCTTATAGAAACCTTTTATAATAGTCATAGGTTGTCAGTCTTTTGAACCAGAAGTGGAGATAGTGGCACCTGAAATTTTATTTTGGCTCAAAAACAAAATGTAGCGTGAAGTCGCAGGTCAAAGTTGCCTACTCTAATTCCGTTACCTTCTGAAACAGTTCTTTTGGTAATTATGTCAATGCCACTAAAAAAAAGTGAGGTTAAAAAAATAAGACTTTAGGCACATTAGTCACTATTTGCTCACTATTTTTTTTTTTTTTTACAAGTCTTCACTATTTTCGTGTGTGATTTTTGCTGGAAACCTTGGCTACTCTTGTACTTTACATCTATCTACATCCGGGCCTTTGCTTGTAACATACCCCAAAAAATGTAGCTCCATCTTTGCTCGTGTTTGTTTATTTTGTGCAACGAGTTCCTTTGGAACATCCTGGCATCCTGGCTTTGCCCTTCAAGTAAGGTACTGGGTACTAAGGTCATTTCTTGGTGCCATTTTAAAGATTTTTCTGTCTGCTTCCTTGTGGCCCAAATCTCAAAACTTTATAACCTGTTCTGTGATAAAAGATTTTTATTTATTTAGAATCTATGCACCTGCAAGGCCATGGTAACATACATTTTATGAGAAACTTTTACAAGCTTTAACATTTTGACTAAAAATGTTTGGTCTAAGCCAATGGCGAGTTCGGAAAACATGAATCTGCACCTGTAGCCAATGCAAGGCTTGCTGCTGTTTATTTTATTAAAATATTTGTTTCTCCCTGTAAGTATGTTAAGTATGCCCTTCTCTACCCAATTTGCAGTTTTGGTGTACTCCTATTTTCAGGAAGGATTTGCTGTGCCTGACGACGCAGACGATAGGTCGGGGACGGACGACGGAATGTTACCTGCCTCAAATGATGACGACGAATATTGAATACTATGCTTCCAAGGGTGGCTTATTGTCTATTCCTCTCTTCTTTTTATTACTTTAAAAAAAAAACTGAAAAAACTGAACCGAGTGATGATGTAGGGTCTAAAACTGCAAAACTTAACCAATTTTAATATAATTACCAATTTTAATATTTTGTCTCTTCTTTTTTACAAGTTTTGTGTAAAAGATCCTGCATTCTTGTAATTATTTTTTGTATGTATACTCTTAAGGGGGGAAAAGACAGCTTTTTCACGCTCTTGGCGGCGACTCAAAATAATCCTGGTAATGCCCATAAATTGGAGTCTACATTGTATCTCCACCTCGGTTACGCAGTGGCTTTGACCTAACTTTTTATACTTCGTGCATGTGGCGTTAATTTGTCTACAAATGATGAAGGCTGGGATCTTGTAGCGCTCTTCCGATAAATTTTTGCTATACCAAATGTACATTTTCTACTTAAATGGCATGCTTGTCCCACGCATCAGGGTGTGCCTCAATGACTGCCCCCCTTTTGCATGTTTCAATTAAAATGCGACTCGGTGGTAAGAGTCCACAATTCAAGGTGGCTGTGTGTGCATGTGCGGCGCAGAAGAGTAGTGATGAAAGTTGGACTGACTTGTAAAATGCTGAATGTGTCTTGACCGAAGTAACGGAAAGGCTTCCCTTGCTTTTTTTTTTACGATAACGATTTTGTGTGGACCAAGTTGAATGCACACTAGCCAATGGTGAGACTGATTTTTCCGCAAAAGTTTTAAGTGTTTATACAAAAGAGACCTTTTTTCACATTATGGTCGCCATTTTTGCACGTATTTATGTATCAAAGCGACCTGTCATCACGCCATTCTTAGTGAAAATAGCTGAATTAGATAACTTGCGAAGTACTCGGAGCTGATCTGAAAAAAGAACAAGTAGTTTTGTTAACACCTTCTAGCTGCTGTGTGATAGATCGTTATTTATTTGTTGCAATAGAAAGAGCCTCTGGTCCAAAGAAAATCTTGCCAACTCAATTCTCAATATTCACACAACTCGAGCTAAAATAGATTTGCGTCCCTTGACTTGTGACTCGTAGAATTAGGTAACTGAATTAATGGTTAGTCCCGTGGTATTTCCTACTGCTAGTTTATACAGGGGCTTCAGCGTTGACTTGTTTATTTTCTCATCAGTGTCAGATTTTAGCAGCTTCTGGGAGTAATTTCATTTTTTTTTTCTTTTGTTAACATTTTGTCCCGTTTGTATTTGTTATACATGTTTACATTGTCAACCTGAAATTGCTGGAAAAGGGTATAAAGTAAAAGAAACATTTACAAACTTGTTTCTGGCTTCATCATTCTTAGTGTAGAGCTGGTGTTGTATGCAAAGTTCTGTCCCCCTCCCCTCCCCCATTTTCAACTCCTAATTATGAAAATTGGTGCACAATTGCTGACCAGACCGTAATAACGGATAAATGGATGGGAGAACACTAAAGTTTGCCAAACGCCGACAACTGCAGGAAAAATTTCAATAGAACAGTGGTAGCGCCCCGGAAGCTGATGCAATTTTTGTAGTGCGGTGTGTATTCTGGGCAACAGTGGTAGCGCCCCGGAAGCTGATGCAATTTTTGTAGTGCGGTGCGTATTCTGGGCATGTTTTCAAACAAGTAAATTTCGACATAAATGCGGAATTACGTGTATGCAAACTTAAAAACTTGCCACATGCGATAGCCCTCCATGCAGCCCAGCAGCGACTGCAGGGTACAGAAAAAGTTAAATCAGACTTGGTCACCTAAGCTGACCTTGGCTATCTACAACAGATTAGCAATAAAGTCAATTTACATGTGATCACCATTAGTGGGTGCTAAGTAACGAAGTTTCGTAGCGAGATCCGGCCCGCCCATATGAACTGCTTACGTTTGTCTCGAATGTGGTGGCGAGTTGAGTTAGAGCTACGGTGGATAGCCAAGGTGGATGAAAAAATTATTAAACCCAGTTTTATAGTACGAATTTTGTTCATGCAAGGTTTATGAAAGCATTTCTTGGGTAATGGGTATAGACGTAAATAGTCCAGTAAAAAACGGGCTAATAAAGGACGCCATATTGGAAAAATATTGGCCCCAAAACATTTTCTTCTCCCAAACCATTGCCCCTACAAGAAAATCACCTCTATACATAATTTAAGAAAAATAAATTTGTAGCCTTTTTTGTCTCTACAAACATTTTACTAAGTGCAACAGTTTGGTCAAAATTTGACCTAGTAGTGCAATTTTAGCCATCAAGAAGCACTACAAATGGGATAAAATGTACATATTTGAAGTTTCTTCCCAAAATGTTGCTTTAACTTAAATATCTCTGAGGAAGATGTATTTTATTTGTGTTCTTTGTTTGAAAAGGAATTTAAATGACCAGGACACACATTTGCGTATTGCCCTATGAACTTGTCACCAGAAATGGCTTCCAGCAGTTCCTTTCTTACTATCTGCAAAATACTTACCTTCAGTTATCATGCTTAAATCACTTTTATTTAAGCTTCCACTGTCCAAACTTTTAAAACCGCGTTTTAAAAACCCCTAATCTAAAAAGTTGTATGCAACTCCCGCCTGGCGCGCTGCTCTGCCCTTTAACAGAGGCCGGACCGCCATGATGGATTACCCATATCACTTTAGGACGTGTGTGTGCTTCGCGCTGTTCAAACTTGGATTATTATGGTGCACAACGTGTGCACGCAAAACTTCAGGAGCTTAAACGGAAACACAAGTTCCCTGCCTGTACGTGTCGAAAGTCGAGCAAAGTCCTGCGTGCCGTCATTGTCGGCCGTGTGACTTTACGAACCTCGTGTGCGACATTTGTCCATGACAAAAAGATGGTGAAGGAGATTCAGACCACGTGGAAAAAGACGGGTCACAAAAAAAGACCAACGTGCATTACAGAAGAAATTGAAACAAGATTCGATCGATTGCAGATTGGAGGAGATGAGCAAAGACCCGAGCATGCCCGCGATTTTTCTGGAAGGACAAGACTGGGATAAAACCGTGTCGGACCTAACCCAAGATGGCAGCGACGCTCAAGGTGAACATGTGATTGGTTCGAGCCCCACGTTTGATGGATTTAAACCACAGGACAAAGCAGTGTTTCCACCAAATTCGTTGGGAGCGATGGTACATGCAGCCAAGGATATGGCTACTGCAGTGATTCACGCAAAAACTCTCTTCATACGGGGATTTCGTCGGAGGTAAACAAGAGTGTTGACATAAAATTAGAGGCGAGTCGCCAGAACAGTACGAAACTACACGAGATGAGAAAAGAATTGTTAGCAATGAAAACTGACATCCTCAGCTCCATCGCTAGTCTTATGGCCCCCTCCAGTAATCACGGCGCCATTAAACGATCCCGTACCAGCGCTCACGAACAAACATAAACAAGACCTTGGAACATTAGGGCTTGCTATTTTCAAGGACAACAAGGGGCCGTCGGCGTCGTGCACAAAGGATATGGCGACAAACCAAGAGGTAAGAATCTTGTTAAAGGTGGGAGCTCTAGTGAAAAGCACAAAAAATCCAACCCACCCCACCCCACAAATCACCCAGCATTGGTGATGGGGTCGGGAAGGAAAAAATAACCAACGACGCTCTGCCGGGGAGTAAGCCCGCGGACGTCAAGGTTAAAAAACCGCCCCGTCATGAGAAGGGGAGGAAGCAAAAAATCGATGACGGGCAATACAGTCGCCCTGCCGCGCCCGGAGTAGGCAATAGCGGCAGCGGTAGACAAAGTAATGGCTCAAAAATTGTGCAAAAGACAGGAGAGGAGACTCTATCATCGGACAAAAACTTTGATACGCTCGTTAATCTCCTAAGATCGTTTGTGCAGCCGGATTTGAAAAGTGGTGCGGGAGCGTCTGATACACGCGAGACGGAGCCGCTCACTGTCCGCTGTCGCCAGATTTTCAGCCCTGTGTCGCCAGTCAAAAATCGACGTACGTTCGGTCGCCAGTCGCCACCACGCACCAACAGGAACACCAGTCGCCAATTGCCGGTAACGACGCCCACCTCGGAAATCACAGGACAACAGTCGCCAGTGTTGGACGATCCGGATTTAGTTCATGATGGAGACGAAAATGATTATGAATACTCTCAAGAAGACATCGACCAATACTACCGTCATTTGGGTTACCAACAATCACTAGAACGGAATTTAAAGGAGATACACCCCTCCCAGTACCGAAAAAGAACCTGTTCAAGCACTGATCATCAAGACCAGAAGAGAACCAAAACGGACTTCCCTCCTTTCAACGAATTCGAAGATCACGGAGAACCCTTGGACGGGGGGGGGGGGGGAGACAGAAGTAGGTGAGCTACCAAACGAAATCGAAGACGAGTGACCCATTTGGAGAAGGCCCGGGGTTCATTGCGTGGATTAAATTTGCCGAAGCCACACTGAATAACCTCGCATCGACTAGATACGGTAAGACGTTCACTCCAATACCACTCAATGACGACGACCCCCCCCCCCCCTTGGGACGTAATTAACGAAGGCAACCGCAAAAAAAGAGTAGGTTCATCTCCCGCAGTCGGCAGTCGCCTTCTGTCAGCTCCTAAACTCAGAAAGCCTAACTCGGAAATTCGAGAAGATGATCTCTGTTGGGAAGCCGCTTCTGCCACACGACCCGAAAATGGTTGAGACTTTTTTCAAGGCGTCGGGTAAAGGAGCACCCAACCGTAAACGTTACCGGACTTTCGAGGACGCCGAGTACATTAGAGAGATCGTCCATGGAAATGGACTCTATCCTAAAGACACCCACATCCCTACAGATAACCATTTCACCAATTTGAAGATGACGAGCTTTCGCTTCGGTGCGGAATTAGGGCCAGTGCGCAGGCCGAGCTTGCATACTCTGCTTCCACCCAGTGCCTAAAGACCCTCGTTCTGGAGAACCCAGAGCTTAGGAACAATGTGAAAGTGCGGGAATGTATGCACATACAGAAGAGAGCTTCGTCCTTCCACAAGGACTCCTTCACGTGGCTTACGAGGTTGCTCTTGAATGTGGTTTTTCGCAAACGTGATACCATACTGGAATCAGCCTCGAACCTACCGGTCGACGTTGCAGGGCAATTACGGCTGTTGCTTATTCACAAAACCAGTGGACTCTTCGGCGGCATCTTACTCTCCCTAGCCCCAGAGCTAAAAGACAAGTCCAAGCCAGTGTGTCTTGCACCGAATACGTCTCTACCACACCCTAGCGGAGGAAGAAGGTTTTCAACGAGCAAGTCACTCAGAGGCTCGACCATGCAGAACCTAGGTAACTGGTCATCCCCAAGGGGGGGGGGCTTCCGAGATCAAGCATTCCCACTGGTAAACAGAATGAAGGGCAGCCCTTTCGGGACAGCACACCCCCTAATAGGGGGAGGGGATCAGGACCAACCTCGAGAGGCAGGGGTGCCTTCCGGGGCAGGACCAGATGCCCCTTTCGAAGGTACTGATGGCAAACTGTTGGGGCCCCTCCCGATCACCGACCAGTGGGGGGGGGGAGGCTTGCCCACTACGCTCGGGCATGGAAAAGGATCACTTCCGATACGTTCATACTGGAAACTATTTGCCAGGGTTACCTCCCCAACCTCCACTCTTTTCCCAAGACTTCCATGACACCCCCAAAATATCTCTTAGACAGGTCCTACAACTCCGACCTCTAACATGAAGTACAGAAACTACTAAAAAAACAAGCTATCATCCCAGCGGAGGATTCAAAAGGATTTTGGAGCCCAGCCAGGGTGATTCCAAAGAAGGGGGGGGGGGGACTCATTTTCAACCTTCAGAGGCTGAATGGCCACCTAAACAAGGATCATTTCAAGATGGAAACAATAGACACGATCAGGGAGGCCATCCGAGCAGAGGAATACACGGTGTCAGTCGACTTGGAAGACGTGTACCTACACGTCCCACTACACCCCTCGATCCAGCATCTTTTCCGTTTCGTTTGTCAGGGCATCTAACAGTTCCGGACTCTGCCCTTCGGCCTGGCCTCAGCTCCCTATGTCTTCACCCGAATGTTGAAACCCGTCCTGGGAGTGCTAG
This sequence comes from Lithobius niger, assembly GCA_023313725.1. Taxonomy (NCBI): domain Eukaryota; kingdom Metazoa; phylum Arthropoda; class Chilopoda; order Lithobiomorpha; family Lithobiidae; genus Lithobius; species Lithobius niger. Next base: position 295,922 of record JAHWFP010204470.1, on the reverse strand, counting down.
CCCACGCTTACCTGGACGATTGGCTGATTCGGCACATGTCCAGTCTCGCGCTAGTACAACACCTCGACTGCTCCCTCCATCTTTTCAGAAGCTTGGGACTAGGAGTAAATTGGGACAAATCACGCCTGGGCCCGGCGCAGATTTTTACCTTCCTGGGTGCCGACTTCAACCTCCTGACTGCCACCATCTGCCCCTCAGAGGAAAGGATCAAGAATACGTGCCTGAAAGTACTGGACCTCATATCCAGGGAGGAAGTTTCGGCAAGGGAATTACCCTCGACCATAGGGGCGATCGATTCCAACACAAGGTTGGTCCTGCTGGGACATTGGCGAGCAAAACCGTTGCACTGGTTCCACAAAGAAGAGTGGAAGAAGAGGACCAGTTGGGAGGACAGGATAAATCTCACAAACCTACCGAGGGAAAGTCTCCAATGGTGGACAATCCAGACAAACCTGAACAAGGGGGTGGACATCCACGAACCGAACCCCAGGTCTTGGATCTTCTCAGACGCCTCATCATCGGGCTGGGGAGACCATTTAGGAGACCTCGAAGCAGCGGGAACGTGAACCCAGGAGGAACAATCTCTACACATCAATGTCCTAGAGCTTCGTGCAATCGGACTAGCCTTGGAGACATGGGGAGAGGAACTGAAGGACATGTAGTGGGCATTATGTGCGACAATTCAACAGCTGTAGCACATGTTTGGAAAGGGGGAGGAACCCATTCGAGAACATTGATGGAAGAGACATCCAGGCTTCTACTCCTCTCCACGCAATGGAGAATAATACTGGTGCCAAGACACATGGCGGGTTCTCTGAACGTCTGGGCGGACGAGCTGTCACACAAGAAGCAGGTACCGACCACAGAGTGGAGACTAGACCCCAATATCTGCCAGAATCTATTCCAGAAGTGGGGAAAACCAATCATAGATCTTTTTGCCACCAAACACAACAGTCAATTACCACACTTCGTCTCCCCATTCCCGGACCCAGCAGCATGGACGTCAGACGCCCTTTCCTTACCCTGGGACGGCCTGGACGCTTACTTATTTCCGCCGTTCAAGCTACTACAGCTCACGCTGAACAAGATTCGAGAATCACAGGGAAAGTTCATTCTCGTAGCTCCTTTCTGGCCGGCAGCCTCCTGGTTTCCGGACTTGATGAGGCTGACCAAGGAAGAACCAATCCCGCTCCCTATCACGGAGAAGTTCTTAACTCAACACACGGGAGAGACCCTCCACCCGAACCCTGCTATTTTGCACCTTCACGTGTGGAGACTCTGACGTGCAATTTGACCAAGGAAGGTTTTTCAGGGGATGTAGCTGATCGGTTACTACACTGCCTAAGACCGCCAACCAGGAAAGACGATGAATGTAAATGGAAAAGGTGGTTTCTGTGGTGCAGAAAAAACGACTGCGATCCGTGCAACCCTACAGCCCAGAAGCTGGCGGTTTTCTTCGAGGAACTTTTCGGAAATGACCTATCACCCGCAGCCATAAAAGGCTATAGATCAGCCATAAACTCGGTGCTGCACAGTGTGGGAAACGGAGGAACTACGGACCACCCGTAATCTCCAGACTTGTTGCAGCGTTCTCTAACTAGAGGCCCCGGGCTCGTTGCCTTTTCCCAAAATGAACCTCCCGTTGGTTTTACAGAGCTTGTCCCGTCCCCCTTACGAACCCATGTCTAAAGCATCCCTACGGCTTCTGTCTCAAAAGACTGTTCCTCGTCGCTGTTGCCTCGGCAGCAAGACAGAGCAAAATGGCTGCTTTCTCCCGAGACGACAACCACCTACGCTTCTCAAGAGGCTACACGGCAGTGGCGCTCTCCTTTCCAGCGACCTTTCGAGCAAAAAATTCAAGGCCCGACCAAGCACAGAAACCAATCTTAATCCCTGCACTAGGACCGTTAGTAGGGGTCAGGGACGAAGAAAGGCTACAATGCCCGGTCAGGGCACTGAGATCGAAATTGAGATCCTAAGATCGAAATTGACAGGAACACAGGATCGGACAATCACCCCACTCTTCTTAGATGTAGAGCGAATCACAGACCAGGCGATGCATTCTGGGCTCTCCCCTCAGAAACGAGGAAAGTGGCTGGTGGAAGTGATCAAGAGAGCTTACGAGTTACTCCCACAACAAGTAGACATGCCTGATAATGTGAGGGCACATGCCTTTATCGCCCACTACCTCAGAGAAACAGGCGGGCAAGAAGGGAATATGGAAGTGAGGAAGCACGTCGTCGCAGGACAGAAATTTGAGTAATGGAGAGCTAGGCACAGACATTAAGGTGGGTACCTTTGACAAGTCATTCTTTGTGTCTAATCTTATTCAACTTTTATTGCAGCAAGGGTAATTAATCATGCCCACTGTCCTAAGTGATAAAGTCAGCATGATAACTGAAGGTAAGTATTTTGCAGATAGTAAGAAACGAAAATTTTAATACACATTAAAATTAGTTTTTACTATCAAATAAATAATTACCTTCAGAAAATACCCGACCCGCCTCCCCGCTTCACGATTGCAAGAGAAGTAGAATCTTGGCAAGAGTGATATGGGTAATTCATCATGGCGGTCCGGCCTCTGCCAAAGGGCAGAGCAGCGCGCCAGGCGGGAGTTGCATACAACTTTTTAGATTAGGGGTTTTTAAAACGCGGTTTTGAAAGTTTGGACAGTGGAAGCTTAAATAAGTGATTTAAGCATGCTAACTGAAGGTAAGTATTTATTTGATAGTAAAAACTAATTTTAATGTGTATTAAAATTTTCGTTTTTTTATTTGGCTAACAAGTTTTTGTAATGGACATAATGCTTCTTTTTAAATGATTTTTCCTCACTGAATTATTCACACTAAACTGAAGCGAACTGTAAATTCCTTCCTTTATTAACCGTGCAGAGCAGTAAAAATTAGTGATGAATTCGTTCCAGTGAATAGCACGTAACTATTCAATCCAGTTATGTGTCGTAATGTCTGTAACTGGCAAGTCCTCTAATAGCTCGATAAAAAGGTGGGGATGTATTCTTTCCATCAATCGTAACTGAATTTGTTTAAGTATTGACAAGGTAAGCCCGTTAGAAGGTGAACCTCATCAATTCTTACCGAAATTATTCAACTGAGATACGAACTGCTCTACGCCCATTTAAAGGTGAGGAGGTAATGGCATAGTGGCGAAAGCGTATGTTGATTTTCGAATTCAAAGTGCTTTTGCGAGCACTCTAATAACCCGAAATGGACAGGCTTAGGATTTTCTGAAAGGTGGGGGATCTATTCTTTACATCAATAATACATGTATATGGTTGTGAGACGTGACACTGGTAGTAGGGGGAGAGGGTTATTAATTATCCATCGGGTTAGTATCCCAGCAGTATTTGATATTTCGACCACTGTTGAGGGGATGGTTATCTCCACGCCACATCTCAAGGTCACCTTTATCTTGTGTTACCACTGCATCGTCCAGTCTACTATTGGGAAGGTAACACAAGACTGGACGATGCAGTGGTACATGTTTCTCAGTACTTGACCAGATCCTTAAACGAGGGGCACGCAAATGTGATCCTGGGTGATTTCAACCTCTCAACTGTAAATTGGCATACTATGCGTGCCAGTGAGCCCCATCAGTCTTGAGTTGCTGGCCCCTTGGGCATTACTCAGCGTGTTGATAAACCAACGCGCGGGTCTAATATACTTTACCTCATTCACTGATGACGATCGCCTTCTGTACGATCTCGATGTGGGGGGGGGGGGCACACTTTGGTAATAGTGATCACTGTGTGGTTTCCTTTAAACTTAATCTTGCTCAATGTTTTAATTCACCTGATGAACAGGGGGACGTCGGTGCACCTTTCGCGGGGAGGGTGGACTTCCAGATGCTTAGGATAGATTGACTGGAACGAGTTAATCTTCTCGGTCCACCACAATATTCATGATGCATGGAATTGTTTTTTGGTCATTCTGAAAACTTTCGAAGTTCAGCAGAAAGCCACAGTGAATTCCACGTAACCAATGTAATAGTTGTCTTCCTTCCTTCATAATCAAGTTTAAACGTAACAAACTAAAAGCTATGGAGACGATATGAAGCGAAGCACGATGCGGAGTCCTTGCTTGCTTATAATGCGGCAAGACGATCATTTTCGGACTCAGTTGAGTTATGGCGCAGGCAAAGGGAGGAATTAGTTATTCGGGGTGGAAACACTAATCTTTTAAATTCTATCGTAAAAAAACCATGACTACGCGCTCCTTACCACCATTTAAATACAACAAATAATTTTTGAATGAAAACGAGGCCAAGGCAGAGCTACCAAGTTCTATTTTTGCTTCCAATACTGTGATCGATGAAGGGAATTGAAACATTCCCTGGCCACAAAATCTGCATTGGTCATCAAATTGCACCACGATAAACTTCAAACCTAGTCTAGTGTACTCTCCGCTTTTTTGAAACTTAAACCTAGTACGTCTTGCGGACCGGGTGGTCTTTCTGCCTTTCTACTTAAGATCTCGACTGAAATTTGTTACCCTTTAGCCTTGCTTTTCACCATGTCATTTGAGCAGGGTGTACTTCCTGAAATTTGGAAGAACGCCACTGTTGTCCCGATTTTTAAGTAGGAAAAAAACCCGGAAAACTACAGACCTATTGCACTTACGTGCGTGGCATGTAAAGTCATGGAGGCTGTCATACGAGAGAGACTGTTGCCCATACTTAGTGGAGTTGCAAATTATTAAAAATTATTAATTTGGATTTGTTCTGGGTCGATCAGCCACGCATCAACTTTTGACTTCTCGATCGCTGGACCGATGCGCTGGATATTGGAGTGCAGAGTGACGTCCTCTACTTTGATTTTAAAAAGGCGTTTGAATCGTTGGTCCATCGCAAGCTGGTAGCAAAACTAAGTGGATGTGGTATTTCTGGACTTATATTTAACTGGCTATCCGCCTTTCTTGAAAACCGTTATCAACAGAGAGTTGAACATATTCTCTCAAGTAAGGCTAGTGTACCTAGTGGCGTTCCCCAGGGCTCGGTACTTGGCCCCGTACTGTTTGTGGTTTATACAGGGTGTTCGGAAATTGGTGTCAAATATTTTGAGGGTCCGCTGTGTGATCAAAGATAAGAAGAAAAAGTCCTATAAACATGGGTCCGGAAATGCACCAGTCTTTAGTTACAGCCCCCCCCCCCCAGGTTTGGGGTAAACAGTTCTTAAATACTTCGTAATGATTCACCGTTTCCATTCCAAACTCAGGATATGTGCCATATCATACCTGGTATTTCAGTACTTCATAATACAGTATTGGGTCGCACAACTTATCAGAGGGAGAGGTAATTTTCTTATGGGGAGGGGGATCAAACGTGGGGGAATAGAGGAGTAACTGCTTTGGTCTTGTACTTTAATGAAACAAATTGTAGAAAAAACACATCGTGTGATTGAAAACAATCGAAAGTAGTACTGTACTTTCTTTCATTACGTGTAAAGACCAAGTAGGTTAAATCGTTTTCCAAGTTTGTGCCCCCCGCTCCAAAAAAAAAAAAACAACTACTGTACGTACATCTCTGTGGAGAGCACCAAACATTATCAATCGGGTATCCTCGCCATTAAAAGTGAGGGATTTATTGTGTTTCTTTTCTACTCTTCAAGCAAAGAAGCTTAAAACCCCAACCCCCCCCCCACCGAACAAGGCAGGGTTGCCGCCGTTCCCCCCCCGGGGGTACCCCCCCCCCCCCATAAGAAAATTACCTCTCCCTCTGATAAGTTGTGTGACCCAATACTGTATTATGAAGTACTGAAATACCAGGTATGATATGGCACATATCCTGAGTTTGGAATGGAAACGGTGAATCATTACGAGGTATTTAAGAACTGTTTACCCCAAACCTGGGGGGGGGGGGCTGTAACTAAAGACTGGTGCATTTCCGGACCCATGTTTATAGGACTTTTTGTTCTTATTTTTGATCACACAGCGGACCCTCAAAATATTTGACACCAATTTCCGAACACCCTGTACCCTGTATAAATGATCTTAATTTAGCAAATTCAACCCCATATGGTTCAAAATTTGCGGACGATGTAAAAATTGGGGTTGAAATTTTGACTATGGGTCAATCAATCGAGCTCACGGCAGATATCCAAAACATCCACAGCTGGTCAAAACCTGCTTGATGGAGAGACTCCCCTTTGATTTCGTATCTGGTTCTCCAGTGACCTTAAGTCTTCCCTACACTGTTAGAAAGTATGTTCAACAGCCTTCTGCTGGCTGGCGGTGGTTAATAGATACTTCACGTCTAGCCATCTACAAACCAACGTGTGGGCGTTCAAGGTCTTTGTCCGGCCAGTATTTGAGTATGCCACTCCTCTGTGGTCCCCATATCTTGCTAAAGACATCAACTTAATCAAAACAGTTCAAATAAGATTCATGAAGTGCCTTCCAAGACTCCGAAATATTGATCATATAGAACGTCTCTCAAGAGCGGGACTTGAGCTTCTGGAATTGCGCCGTTTAAGATTTGACCTCATCTTGACGTACAAGATTCTTCGAAACTTAAGCACGATCGACCTTCCTTTTTTCGACCTAGCACCATGTATTCATAATACCAGGGGTAACCCTTGGAAACTTGAGACTAGGGGATCCAGACTTGACTGCCGAAGATTCTTTTTTTGCGGTGCGGGTAGTCCCCGTTTGGAATGCCCATCGTTCTAGGACGGTATGTATGGATTCGGAGTACGGCTTCCGGAGAGAATTATGGACGGAAGATCTGTCTGCCTTCATTAAGAGAGCATCACAGTCTCGTCTTCATTTTTGCACTGGTACGGTGTCAGCGTCTCGCAACCAAAATGTCAACTATTGTACGTATATGCGTTATTTTTATTATTATTGATTGCTTTATTTTAATGTGACGATCAACTATTTAAAGACTTTTAAGCTTTGTGCATTTTTTTTTTACTTATTTTATTCATTGTTTTGTTTGATGACAATTGGCCATCCACCTTTTTCCGTTCGACTGGCGATACCATCGGGGACCCTTGTGTCCCTGGCAGGTCTAACCTTGGTGGTAAGGCAGTTGAAATCCTAACCCACCTTTCCTGAGTTTGGTGGGTTCGATCCCACCTTTTCGCTGGCCATGCAGTTTTTTACAATTTAAAAATTTTTTTTAAACCTTTTTACTTATATGCAAGCTTTTAAATTGTTTTATCTTGTTTTAGTTTTTACCTTGCGACCTTCGCATTCTCTTTTTATCAAATATTTTTACACGCATCTTAAATGCTGCCCCTCTTTAGGCTGGCAGTCAGTGATCCCCGCGATCCTTGCCAGACCTGTTGCTTCAGCAACAAACATTATTATTATTAATTCTTACCGAAATTATTCAACTGAGGTATGGACCGTTTTACTTTTCATTTAAAGGTGAAGAGGTAATAGCGTAGCGAACGCGTGTGTCGACTTTCAAATTCAAAGTGCTCTTGCGAGCCCTCTAATAGTCAGAAGTGGACATGCTTACGATTGTCTGAAAGGTGGGGATCTATTCTTTCCACCAATCCTAACCGAAATTATTCAACTGAGATACGAACCGTTCTACTACGCCCATTTAAAGGTGAAGAGGTAATGTCGTAGCAGCGAAAGCGTATGTTGTTTTCGAAGTCAAAGTGCTCTTGCGAGCCCTCTAATAGCCACAATGGACGTGCTTAGGGTTTCTGAAAGGTGGGGAGCTATTCTTTCCATCATAGCTGAAATTGTTCAAGTTAGATAGGAACTGTCCTACGCCTATTTTATTGGTTTAGCTATTATGAATTTCGGGGTGCCATTGGAATGCTCGTATTTGTATCTGTATCTAAGCTAAACGATCTTTGTTAGGATTGATGTTTGGAAAGCACCGATACCCACCTTTCAAAATATTGTAAGCATGTCCATTTCGGGCTATTAGAGGGCTCACAAAAGCACTTTGAATTTGAAAATCAACATACGCTTTTGCCATCACGCCATTACCTCTTTATCTTTAAATAGGCGTAGGTCTGTCCCCATCTAGGTCTGTCCCCATCTAAACTAAACAATTTCCGTTATGATTGATGGATAGCATAGATCCCCACCTTTCACAAAATCCTAAGCATGTCCATTTCTGGGCATTAGAGGGCTCCGTAGAGCACTACGAATTCTAAAATCGCCATACGCTTTCGCTGCTACATCATTACCTCTTCACCTTCAAGTGGGCGTAGGATAGTCCCTATCTAAGTTGAACAATCTCGGGTAGGATTGATGGAAAGAATAGATCCCACCGTTCAGAAAATCCTAAACATATATACAGGGTGGTCCAAAAGTCGGGCTTACCTGAATATATCCTAAATGGTGTCAAATATCCTGAAAACAAGTTTATAGTAACAATGAGTAAACAGCGGGGATTCAGATGAGTGTAAAGACGATGGCCTTGAAGACCTCCATCAAGGTTGTCGCGTTGCTAACTTCTAAAGGAAGCACCGTAGACCATCGGTGCAAATTTGAAAGTTGTAGGTAATCATTAAAAACTGCCAACCCAAGAAACAGAATGGAAATCCATGTAGAAACGCCAGAGTTATGTGCAAAATTCCCTTTTGCACAAGAGCTACAAGAGCTACTTGTCAAGCAGTGAAGCACACCGCACACTGCTGGAGAAGCTCGAAAAAAAAACTGAGCTGAAGCACATCTCAGCCGGAATTCAACTACTCCCAATTTGGAACCATACAGTCATTTTGTAATTGGGGGG
>JAHWFP010204470.1:226624-287107 GCA_023313725.1 Lithobius niger | reverse complement strand
TCTTTCGTCTAGTCTTTGTAAGGGTTCATGAAGTGTTAAGTCTCTGGCAAAGGGATGGAAGTTAGAGAAGATGTAAACAAACTAGAGGGGAAATTGAAGGTTAAGCTCCAATGGCACATTCATCATTGGAACATGATTCTTTCAATGTTTTTGGGAACATTTTATTATTTGTAATCAGCCTTGTTCTTTCTTTAAAAACTGTCACGGCACATTTTTCGCATCTACTAATTAGAGTTGACTACAGATATCTTCGATGGATAGCCTAAGAAGGAATACGAAACCTTCCTTCTTTTTAATACGTATTTCCTGGGGAATGAAAAGGAACGAAAGTTTTGTTTTGTATCTTGAGTTAAGGGAGCTGGTTAAGATTTTAGTCAGTCTCGTAGTAGGGGGGGGGGGGTGGAAATTTTGGGGGCCCCCCACTAAACCCCCCCCCAACCCCCCCCCCCCCCCCACCACCACCCCGGTCGCCATTAATAATGACCCATCCCGAAGGCTGATTAAGAAATGAGAACTACACTACAGCCATAATTCAACTACTCTCAGGCTGATGAGACATTAATTACCTGCACTTCAGCCGTACTTTAACTACTCTCAGTTAGGCTGATGAGTAAATAATTAACTGCACTTTAGCAAATTTCAGCCAGATACACAAGAACAATGTAATTTCAGATGGCAGCCTACGCCAATGCAGAACTCGTGGACATGATCGTGTGCTATGGTTTGGCCCACGAAAATGTTCGTGATTATGCAGTACGTCATCCTCAACAAAGGCATCCAACAATACGAACGTTCAACAGGACACTTGCTCGTTTCCTGGAAACGGGCAGCATTGTAGCCCGTCCTCAACAGGTCGGCCTCGAATTGCAACAGACGACAACAATAGTGTGATGGTTCTCGCAGCAGTAGCCGAAAACCCACATACTAGTAGTCGTGCAGTTGGAAGGGCACTTGACATCTGTCTGTCCTACGTGTCCTGAAGAGGAACAGTTTCCATCTACACCATGTTCATCTTCATCGGGCGCTGCGAGCAACAGATTATGACCCCCGTCTGCAGTACTGCAATTGGTTCTTGGGAAGAACTACTGCTGACCCTTTATTTTTCAATCATGTATTTTGGACGGACGAGGCGCAATTCACACGGGATGGCATCGTGAATACGCACAATGTGCACTACTGGGCAGACGAGAATCCTCACTGGTTGCGAGAAGCCTGACATCAGGAACAATGGTGGTAATGTCTGGTGTGGGATCCTAAATGGCCACATCATTGGCCCAGTATTCTACGATGGAACTCTAAAGGGGAACGCTACCTTGAACTCATTGTAGATGACGTAACTGACGTTATGGACAACCTGCCACTAGCGACGGTGCAGCCAATTTGGTACCAACTTGATGGAGCCCACCCCATTTCCGTAGAACTGTGCGACAGCGGTTGGACGCTTTGTTCCCAGGACAGTGGATCGGTCGAGCTGGCCCAACGGCTTGGCCTGCTCGATCACCAGATTTAACTCAGCTGAACTTTTTCCTGTGGGGCCACGTTAAAGCCCAAGTGTATGAAACCCCCACAACAACAGCTGAAGACCTAAAGGAACGGATACGTGCAACATGTAGAGCCATCCCAGCAGCAACATTCGAACGGGTACTACATTCCACAACGTCACGGGCACAAGCATGCCGCAATGAGATGGGACACCATTTCGAGCACCTTCTTGATTGATTTCCATTTTTTTTTTATTCCACACAAACGTGATGGTCCAAGTTGGGCCCTTAACCCCCCCCTCTTTGTTGGTCAAAATTAATCCTCCATTTCTGACTCAATAGAAGAGGTTACGAAAACAGCCTTCAAGTTGCAAGTTTGCAGCTTTTGTAGTTGTTTACAAGTTCGTTACAGTTATGTACGCCCATGTTATTTGTTTAGAACCCACTAATAACATGTCTGACCACATCCGTTGGTTCTGAACAATAAAATGGTGACAGAAACATTGTTCAAATTTCACGCAATGAAATACACAAAACTGGCTAATAACCGTAAAACAAAAAAACAAACCTGAAATAAACAGCGTTGGGATAACTGTACAACAGACTGGAGATGCTAGCTGGTCACTGCCTTCTAACCTTTCCATTTGCTTCACTGCTTGACAAGTAGCTCTTGCAGTGAAGTTTATGTGCAAAAAGCGTATTTTGCACATAACTCTGGCATTAATTTAGGTAGGTTTGTGTGGAAGCGGTAAATATAGGTCGGTTTGTGTGGAAGCGATAAATATAGGTCGGTTTGTGTGGAAGCGGTAATATGGGTCGGTATATAGCAGCTGTAGGTAAGGGGCGGTATATAGAAGCGGTAGGTAAGGGTCGGTGTATCGAAGCGATAAGTAAGGGTCGGTTTATAGAAGTGGTATAAAGTTGGCGTATGGAGGTGGTAAAGGCACGCTGGACCAGAGAAATTCTCTGGTAGAACAAACCTCCTGCCAGAACTAAACACAGAATTTCTTGTTCAAAAAATGCTTTTATTTGGCTCAATTTGAAAATGTACAGCTCATTAGATTATCATCACATTTTCCTTCTTTGGAAAAGAGGCTGTAAAGACTAATTGCCTTTTTTTGGAAGAGGATATAAACACTAATGAGTAATTTATGTGATGTGTAGCAGGTGAAGGTTGTTGACACTTTACTCGGACAGGAAAACCTCTTCATTCTGGAATCTCAGTTCAGCTTTTCGAACATAGTTAAAAATTAAGCGTGCAAAAGGTTACATTTACGAGGCATTAAGACCTTCGTGAACATGGTTCACTTGCGTGCGACTGATCTCGTGCTCCCATGGCTCTTGACTATGTACGTCTGGTTGTCCAGGGATAAGTGCACATGATAGCCTGCTAGCTTCTGTACTACGTGGTTGGGGCTGCAGGAGTAAATATAGGTCTGTTTTGGGAAAGCATGTGTAATTGAATTCAGATTATTTAGTTCAAATACCCATGGTAAAAGAACGAAGCTTCAAGGTAAGCAATTATTTCTATTTATTTATTTCTGTAAAGATTGGTTAAACTTGACATTTGTGAAGATCTTCTGCACCACTTTAAGATGCCAAACTGATGAAGATCGGCATATTTCGGGGCTGAAAAAAGTGAGGCAGTTGATGCAAACTAGCCTTAATGGTGTCTGTCCTTGCCTCATTGACCTACAAGCCTTTAGACTTTCTCGCCTACCCTTAACTTGACCGTAAATGGTCTTTTTGAAGACCAGCAGATAGCATTAGAACAAGAATAGTGGGTGTGTCACCTCAGTTCCCCACGTACATCATAGTATGGTTCCCGTGGGTTTTTCAACATATCTCAGTTTTAATTTGTCTAGTTATCGAATCCATCCATGGCCTTCAAGTGAGTATGCGAGTATGGGTTTGATTACTTATTGAATTATAAAGACGGGGCTCTTTCTACTAGAACCTGTGTAGAGAGTTACCGTTGTCAACTGACCCTCCATTTGGCACTAATGACCTAGCTGTCACGCCATTAAGCCTCAAACTCTTCCGTCCCTCCGTCAAGCTGGGCTTCATTGTCGCCTTTGTCTTGCATCAGGGTTTAATTTAATTATATGCCAAGAGTGAGATAGGGGCACGGTTATGTTTGGTTCAAAAATATTAGGGTTATTTCAGTTTAATGAAATCAATCTGCATAAAACGAAATTTTAATAGCACTTTTTTATTGCCACGAAACAAACATTACCTAATTTTACATAGCACTGTTGGCATGCTATATCCCTAGCTTGAAAATATGGCATCCATGCCGGGCTCGTAACCTACTGCTTAAGACAGGAACTGGGTTCGCGTATATAAGCAGATCGCAGCGATTCTCAGTATCTTTCTTCTTAGGCAGGCACCACGAGTGGTTGTATGTGAGCTCTCCTGTTCGCCAATTCCTCTTCTAGGCCCGGGATCAATCCAATCTCGGCCTTGTCTGTTGACTGCTTCCTGCCGTCAGTGCACAGTCCTCTAACGGGCCCATTGGTTGAGCCTTAGCCCAGCCCCCTTGCACCGTTTGACGGTTCCGATTCCTGCAACGTCTGCGGACCGGGAACGAGAGATCGACCAGTCCGTTGGCTTAGCCACCGAAGGTTTGGGACCGTCTCAGAGCTACGACTTACGGTCAGGTGGGGGACCGCGTTTGCTATCCGCCTGCCGTTCTGAAGATGTTAAATCCATTCGTCTGGAGGACCGCACCCACTGTCCGCCTGCCCCCCTGCTGGCTGTGTGTGTTTCGCCCTGGGCCTCCATTGGGTTTGGCTCGGTTCCCCTTGTTCTGCCCTCGATTCCGGCACTGCTTGGCGGCCAGTGGATCGGAACCGTGCTCCAGCATCTGAAACCTCGATTTCGCTATACGAATTTCTCTTATAAATCGAAGTTTTATCTCCCCTTCCCCCCTTGTCACTTTTCAGAGGAAGGAGGGGTGGGTGTACGCACTAGGATAAAGGCATACGGACCTTCTCTCAACAAGTACATAGCTACATTACTGTCCAGCCTCAACCGACCCACCAGGTCGCCCGGCCTGAAACTTGTTCCTGCCAGGCTTTTTTTTTTCTTCAAGCTTTTAGAGCATTGGATTCCGGACCCACGCTGCCAGTCCGAGCCTGGTCCCTATCTCTCCCCCCCCCCCCCCCCAAGGGGGGGGGGGGGGGGGGGCAAATGTTCAATGCCTCTTCTGCTTACCCTTAGGGTTCGGACCAGGCCCCCAACGCCCAGCCGGGAGCCCTTTACGGACCACATCTTCTTATCAACCTGCCTTCTTATCGAATCTGCCGTTCCTTTCAGTTGCAATTCCTCCTACGGATGATTTCCCATGCATCCGATGCCTCCAGTTCCAGAATTGAGCCGCACCTTCTGGGACCGGATCCCTTCTGTGATACACAGAACTCGGCTCACATATCCTCTGGAAAGTTTCATCAGTGACTGGAAACTGTTGTTCTGTTTACATACCCGTGCTCCGCCCATCTTCTTTAAGGATAACCACGGCCGAGGTTCAGGCCCAGTACCCTTTTCTCTTTTCACCTTGATTCCTGTCTTTGTGCCAATAAAATCTCGACCATTCCAATGTAACACACAGTCAAGCTGTTCTAATGCGCACTCATTGTGCTGTTCGTCTCCATTGTCTGCTCTTCCTGGCTCGGCCTCCTTGGTGTCCGGACCACCAATGCCGTCGTTCCTGTTTCGGACCACTACTTGGGTCGTCTTACCTGACATTCACTTCCTTTCGCTGCGAACTAAGCTAGTCTCACAGGATGGCAGACGGGTAACCTTTGGTTTCCGGGCTTTACCCTAAAGGGCCTCTTCTTCTTCACTATAAACTTGAATATGAGGATAGGCCTCACCGTTCCTCGCTTAGCTTTGAAAATTTCTAAAATCTAATGATCCATGACACCTGCATGGTCCTATCCTTTTGCATTACGACACCGCCACCGATATCAATCTAACACACTGACCTACTTCCAGACGACACGCACAGTTCCGCCATGCACCCGTTTTGTGGACACTTCTGCTTGCATTTCAATCCTGGTTAAATCATTCGAAATATAGATACCGCAACGAGAAGACTTTCCAGACTGGAACCTCTCCCTAGTTCTAAAATCACTGATGAAGGAACCAAATGAACCTATGTTAAACTGCAACCTTCACTTATTAACATAGGAAAACTATTTCTTGTTGCTGAGAGGAAAACATAGATAACCTGTTAATTTTGCATTCATTGACCAAATGGATGCGTTTCCCTTTTTTCGGTTTCATGTAGCAGCCAGCTGCGTAATCCACTGCTCCTGCGTGACGCAGTCCTCTAAAAAGTGAGCTCGCGAAAACACTTGCCATTCATTTTCCTCTAAGAGTGTCTCCACGCCACTCAAGTTTCCCGACCTTACGCCATTGGAAAAAGAATTTCACCCCGTGACCATGGAAGAAGACCCCGGTGACAATCCTGACCGCCAGTCTTCCTTGCCCCCGACCGTGCTGGCTGTTCACTCTGGTGCTACCGCCGCCTCTCGTACCTCGCCTCAAGAGCATTCATACCGACCTGGAAAGTCAGGGATAGTCAGTGATATCAAGAATTTCATATAAATTTCATATAAATTCTTGGTGATATGAAACACGGTCAGGGAAAGTCATGGAAAAAATGAAAAATTGGAGAATTGATCAGTGAAAGTCAGGGATATTTGTTTTTAGAATGAATTGTTTTTTTTAGAATCATTTTTCATGAACCGTTTTTTTTTTCATTTTTAGAATTTCTTTCTTAGAATGACTCGTGGTCTCGTAAGTTCCACTCGCTTTGCGACTTGCTTACTACCTTCTTGTCCATTTAAAAAAAGAAAATAAGAAAAATTTTCAGCTGCCATCCAGGTAGAGTCATAATGCCAGGCCCGCAGAGTCAGCAGTTGACTGTTTTATTGACAAATTTTTTAAAAGGTCAGGGATATTTGAAGAAGTAAGTCAGGGATAATAAGGGATATTCATTTTCAGGTATGACTATAAACCCTGGAGTGTCGGCTTGACGAGTCATCCTTTCGTCATCCTCCTCATGGCAGTTGAGTCGCCAGTCCGTCACCTGGAGCAAGGTCAACTAGCTCATCGAAGACGCCGACAAAAATTGTGGCCGTCGATCTTTGACTCCTGTCACCCCGTTTGTTACACAAGAATACGTCCACGAGTGGGTGGTAATAACCTCATGCAAGGGCGGCAAATTTGACCCCAACAAATGCCAACAAATGCCTCGCACGGAAATCTGCCGAGGGCCATGCCCAACAGAAAACCACCAAGGTGTAGAGGGGCTTAGTAAAACATTTGTAATAACTATTTAAAAGACAGACAGAAGGCAGGAAATTCATGGCCTAGCTGGGAAGCAGTAAGCAATTGCAAAAGTTATTACCTCAAAACAAGTATTGGAGTAAAAAACCACAAAACAAGAAAAACACCCCAACAAAACTTAAGCCAAAAATGCGAAAAACATAAACTGGGGCAAAAAACAAAAATTCCCCCTAAAATTGGCAAACCAAGCTTCCACCAAGAAGACTGAGTATTCACCTGGATGCAAAGATGAGTCAAGGTGAAAAAAAAACTTCGATAAAGAATAAAAATGTAGTAACTGTGATGATTGGAAGGCCTTGCCTGGTTACTGCATCATAAGAGTTGATGCCCAGGCGGCCGACATCCAAAGAGAAGAGGCTCAAACAGAAAGGAGTGATCGGGAATAGGCAGACTAATGAGCAAAATCTTTTGATGAGCCCATTTGCGAGCACAAGCTCGGTACGATATTCTCTCAAAGATTTCTCTGGACGAGACCAAGAAAATCATACAAGAATGGCCTGCGCATCAAAACTGGCGTAGCTGCAACACGAAAATGGCGCTGGGAGTGGTGGACAAGATGTTCGACAGACACCTCACCATTGCCATATTCACAGACAGAGTCGACCTTCTTAAACCTAAAACGATAAAGAGCAAAGTGTCCATGGCCAGTCAAAAGCTGAGTAAGCTTATGGGTCAGAGGGATAAATTCGTTGGAAACACAAACGTCTGAGATGGTCCACCGGTCCTGCCACTTTCTGAGAATAGTTTTCTTCATTTCCAGTTTGAAACAGGCCCTCCAGTGAGGGTAGCTGAAAACGATTGTCTCACACGTCCTGTCTGACCGAAGAGGCCAAGTGTCTCTACTGTCGACCTAGCACCAGGGACAACACTAGAATCACTTTAGTGGGGAGGCGGCAGCGGGGCAGCAATTTTAGCCAGGGAGGCGAACCGAAAAATGCTACTTTTGTGGTCCCCCCCTCCAAAAAAAAAGAATAAACGTAAAAATAACACTCTTGCAATTCTTTCTCATGCCAAACGTTCTTAACACTTTTCTACGCCATTTTTTTTAATACTTATAAAACCAGCTGGAAAAAAAGATGATTTTACAACTCTCACGGTAAAACCTAGGCTCTATTGATGTGACCACAAGTCCTTCCTGTCGCTGTGAAAGAAACTAACCTAGTTTTCTTAATAAGTAACCAGAATTTTTTTCCTTTATACGTCTGATTTTGATCTGATGGTGGGGGCGGCCAAAAATTTAAGGGGCGAGCGCCCCCGTTAGCGTCGTCCCTGCGTCCTCCTCCGAATGATGTGATTCCTGACTCCGCATCCGCCCTTCACCGGCATCGTCTGTCTGCTCCAATAGTTTCCTCCATAGTGAAAGGTCCTCGAAAGAAGATTCCCGTCCCGGACGCCACCGATAATGACGATCCATCAATTCCCTTGGCCGATCTCTTGAAGATGGTAAAAGCCACAGTTCCCGACTGCTTTCTGTACAAGCCGTCTACTTCTGACGCACCAGTAATCAACCGTTGACTCAACACAGGACTAGGATTTGGCCTCCTTGACTGTGATTCCTAACCTCGTAACCTTCTTGGCCAATCGACGACCTTTTTGACCTCCCTGCTTCGCAACGAGGGCTCCATTCTTGGCAGGAGTGATCCCCTCGAACTTGACAAGGAACTGCTGCATCCAAGTCCTGGTAGAGAATCCAGCTTCTTTCACTCCTGGAGATGGTGCAACCAACGCCCGCAAATTTGCCACCTATGCCAAGTGCGAATTTTTAAATGCAGAAGTCAAACTAGATTTTGGGACCACACTTTCAATCCCAAAGAAAGCTGAATTCCCAACTCACGTTTTTTATGAAAACGACAATGTCTACGGCTTGGCCTGCATGCCGCCTCCCAGGCCAACTTACTGATCAAGGCAGTGAAAGCGCTTTGCTAGCAGCTCTCGGCTGACTCCACGCCCGTTCAAATCAAAGAGCTTTCGCCATTGATTTCTCAACTCTGTCAGAAAACATGCTTTGCTACTTACCACGCATTCAATTGGACTACCAGGGCGCTGTTAAACAACACTACTTCTTCGGGATATCGCCTTCAACGCGGCTCCGAACCTGAACGACTCAACGAAGTTTTGATTACGGAACCTGCTGATCCACGAGACGGTAACCCTCTTCCGTGGCCTGATCCCAATGCTTGCCCCCCACCTTAATGTTTCCCGCAAGCCAAAGCCGAACAAAGCCAACCTCCTCATCAGCCTTACAACAAGCCACCCAGGCCGCCACAAACCCATTTCAGCGGCAACAACTGGCCGAACTGGCCCCGACAACGACCGCACCGAAAGCAACCAGACTTTTCGCTCCGCACAGCCCTTTCGGAATAGCCAGTCCTTTTGCTCCAAACCATTTCTCGAAGCGAAAGGGAGAGGCAAACGATCGACCACCCCGGACATCAGGAGCCAATGATCGTTCCCTGGAAGCAGTAAGCAGTAAGCTGGGAAGCAGTAAGCAATTGCAAAAGTTATTACCTCAAAACAAGTATTGGAGTAAAAAACCACAAAACAAGAAAAACACCCCAACAAAACTTAAGCCAAAAATGCGAAAAACATAAACTGGGGCAAAAAACAAAAATTCCCCCTAAAATTGGCAAACCAAGCTTCCACCAAGAAAACTGAGTATTCACCTGGATGCAAAGGTGAGTCAAGGTGAAAAAAAGACTTCGATAAAGAATAAAAATGTAGTAACTGTGATGATTGGAAGGTCTTGTCTGGTTACTGCATCATAAGAGTAGATACCCAGGCGGCCGACATCCAAAGAGAAGAGGCTCAAACAGAAAGGAGTGATCGGGAATAAGCAGACTAATGGTCAAAATCTTTTGATGAGCCCATTTGCGAGCACAAGCTCGGTACGATATTCTCTCAAAGATTTCTCTGGACGAGACCAAGAAAATCATACAAGAATGGTCTGCGCATCAAAACTGGCCGTAGCTGCAACACGAAAATGGTGCTGGGAGTGGTGGACAAGATGTTCGACAGACACCTCACCATTGCCACATTCACAGACAGAGTCGACCTTCTTAAACCTAAAACGATAATGAGCAAAGTGTCCATGACCAGTCAAAAGCTGAGTAAGCTTATGGGTCAGAGGGATAAATTCGTTGGAAACACAAACGTCTGCGATGGTCCACCGGTCCTGCCACTTTCTGAGAATAGTTTCCTGCATTTCCAGTTTGAAACAGGCCCTCCAGTGAGAGTAGCTGAAAACGATTGTCTCACACGTCCTGTCTGACCGAAGAGGCCAAGTGTCTCTACTGTCGACCTAGCACCAGGGACGACACTAGAATCACTTTAGTGGGGAGGCGGCAGTGGGACAGCAATTTTAGCCAGGGAGGCGAACCGAAAAATGCTACTTTTGTGGTCCCTCCCCCCTCCAAAAAAAAAAGAATAAACGTAAAAATAACACTCTTGCAATTCTTTCTCATGCCAAACGTTTTTAACTTTTTTCTACGTCATTTTTTTAATATTTATAAAACCAGCTGGAAAAAAGATGATTTTACAACTCTCACGGTAAAACCTAGGCTCTATTGATGTGACCACAAGTCCTTCCTGTCGCTGTGAAAGAAACTAACCTAGTTTTCTTAATAAGTAACCAGAATTTTTTTCCTTTATACGTCTGATTTTGATCTGATGGTGGGGGCGGCCAAAAATTTAGGGGGCGAGCGCCCCCGTTAGCGTCGTCCCTGCGTCCCCCTCCGAATGATGTGATTCCTGACTCTGCATCCGCCCTTCACCGGCATCGTCTGTCTGCTCCAATCGTTTCCTCCATAGTGAAAGGTCCTAGAAAGCAGATTCACGTCCCGGACGCCGCCGATAATGACGATCCATCAATTCCCTTTGCCCTTTCTCTTGAAGATGGTAAAAGCCACAGTTCCCGACTGCTTTCTTTACAAGCCGTCTACTTCTGACGCACTAGTAATCAACCGTGGACTCAAGGCGGAACTAGGATTTGGCCTCCTTGACTGTGACTCCTAACTTCGCAACCTTCTTGGCCAATCGACGACCTTTTTGACCTCCCTGCTTCGCAACGAGGGCTCCATTCTTGGCAGGAGAGATCCCTCGAACTTGACAAGGAACCGCTGCATCCAAGTCCTGGTAGAGAATCCAGCTTCTTTCACTCCTGGAGATGGTACAACCAACGCCCGCAAATTTGGCACCTATGCCGAGTGCCAATTTTTAAATGCAGAAGTTAAACTAGATTATGGGACCACATTTTCAATCCCAAAGAAAGCTGAATTCCCAACTCACGTTTTTGATGAAAACGACAATGTCTACGGCTTGGCCTGCATGCCGCCTCCCAGGCAGACTTACTGATCAAGGCAGTGAAAGCGCTTTGCGAGAAGCTCTCGGCTGACTCCACGCCCGTTCAAATCAAAGAGCTTTCGCCACTGATTTCTCAACTCTTTCAGAAAACATGCTTTGCTACTTACCACGCATTCAATTGGACTACCAGGGCGCTGTTCAACAACACTACTTCTTCGGGACATCGCCTTCAACGCGGCTCCGAACCTGAACGATTCAACGAAGTTTTGATTACGGAGCCTACTGATCCACGAGACGGTAACCCTATTCCGTGGCCTGATCCCAATGCTTGCCCCCCACCTTAATGTTTCCCGCAAGCCGAAGCCGAACAAAGCCAACCTCCTCATCAGCCTTACAACAAGCCACCCAGGCCGCCACAAACCCATTTCAGCGGCAACAACTGGCCGAACTGGCCCCAACAACGGCCGCACCGAAAGCAAACAGACCTTTCGCTCCGCACAGCCCTTTCGGAATAGGCAGTCCTCTTGCTCCAAACCATTTCTCGAAGCGAAAGGGAGAGGCAAACGATCAACCACCCCGAACATCAGGAGCCAATGATCCTTCCCTGGAAGCAGTAAGCTTGGAAGCAGTAAGCAATATTGCAAAAGTTATTACTTCAAAACAAGTATTGGAGTAAAAAGCCACAAAACAAGAAAATCACCCCAACAAAACTTAAGCCAAAAATGCAAAAAACATAAACTGGGGCAAAAAACAAATTCCCCCTAAAATTGGCAAACCAAGCTTCCACCAAGAAGACTGAGTATTCACCTGGATGCAAAGATGAGTCAAGGTGAAAAAAAGACTTCGATAAAGAATAAAAATGTGGTAACTGTGATGATTGGAAGGTCTTGCCTGGTTACTGCATCATAAGAGTTGATGCCCAGGCGGCCGACATCCAAAGAGAAGAGGCTCAAACAGAAAGGAGTGATCGGGAATAGACAGACTAATGAGCAAAATCTTTTGATGAGCCCATTTGCGAGCACAAGCTCGGTACGATATTCTCTCAAAGTTTTCTCTGGACAAGACCAAGAAAATCATACAAGAATGGTCTGCGCATCAAAACTGGCCATAGCTGCAACACAAAAATGGCGATGGGAGTGGTGGACAAGATGTTCGACAGACACCTCACCATTGCCACATTCACAGACAGAGTTGACCTTCTTAAACCTAAAACGATAAAGAGCAAAGTGTCCATGACCAGTCAAAAGCTGAGTAAGCTTATGGGTCAGAGGGATAAATTCGTTGGAAACACAAACGTCTGAGATGGTCCACCGGTCCTGCCACTAGTTTCCTTCATTTCCAGTTTGAAACAGGCCCTCCAGTGAGGGTAGCTGAAAACGATTGTCTCACACGTCCTATCTGACCGAAGAGGCCAAGTGTCTCTACTGTCGACCTAGCACCAGGGACGACACTAGAATCACTTTAGTGGGGAGGCGGCAGTGGGGCAGCAATTTTAGCCAGGGAGGCGAACCGAAAAATGCTACTTTTGTGGTCCCCCCCTCCAAAAAAAAAGAATAAACGTAAAAATAACACTCTTGCAATTCTTTCTCATGCCAAACGTTCTTAACACTTTTCTACGCCATTTTTTTAATATTTATAAAACCAGGTGGAAAAAAGATGATTATACAACTCTCACGGTAAAACCTAGGCTCTATTGATGTGACCACAAGTAGTTCCGGTCGCTGTGAAAGAAACAAACCTAGTTTTCTTAATAAGTAACCAGAATTTTTTTCGTTTATACGTCTGATTTTGATTTAATAGTGGAGGCTGCCAAAAATTTAGGGGGCCAGTGCCCCCGTTAGCGTCGTCCCTGCGTCCTCCTCCGAATGATGTGATTCCTGACTCTGCATCCGCCCTTCACCTGCATCGTCTGTCTGCTCCAATCGTTTCCTCCATAGTGAAAGGTCCTTGAAAGCAGATTTACGTCCCGGACGCCGCCGATAATGACGATCCATCAATTTCCTTGGCCGATCTCTTGAAGATGGTAAAAGCCACAGTTCCCGACTGCTTTCTGTACAAGCCGTCTACTTCTGACGCACCAGTAATCAACAGTGGACTCAAGACGAGACTAGGATTTGGCCTCCTTGACTGTGACTCCTAACCTCGCTCCTAACCTGCTTCGCAACGAGGGCTCCATTCTTGGCAGGAGTGATCCCCTCGAACTTGACAAGGAACCGCTGCATCCAAGTCCTGGTAGAGAATCCAGCTTCTTTCACTACTGGAGATGGTACAACCAACGCCCGCAAATTTGGCACCTATGCCGAGTGCGAATTTTTAAATGCAGAAGTCAAACTAGATTTTGGGACCACACTTTCAATCCCAAAGAAAGCTGAATTCCCAACTCATGTTTTTTATGAAAACGACAATGTCTACGGCTTGGCCTGCATGCCGCCTTCCAGGCAGACTTACTGATCAAGGCAGTGAAAGCGCGTTGCGAGAAGCTCTAGGCTGACTCCACGCCCGTTCAAATCAAAGAGCTTTCGCCATTGATTTCTCAACTCTTTCAGAAAACATGCTTTGCTACTTACCACGCATTCAATTGGACTACCAGGGCGCTGTTCAACAACACTACTTCTTCGGGACATCGCCTTCAACGCGGCTCCGAACCTGAACGACTTAACGAAGTTTTGATTACGGAACCTGCTGATCCACGAGACGGTAACCCTCTTCCGTGGCCTGATCCCAATGCTTGTCCCCCACCTTAATGTTTCCCACAAGCCGAAGCCGAACAAAGCCAACCTCCTCATCAGCCTTACAACAAGCCACCCAGGCCGCCACAAACCCATTTCAGCGGCAACAACTGGCCGAACTGGCCCCAACAACGACCGCACTGAAAGCAACCAGACCTTTCGCTCCGCACAGCCGTTTCGTAATAGCCAGTCCTCTTGCTCCAAACCATTTCTTCGAAGCGAAAGGGCGAGGCAAACGATCGACTACCCCGGACATCAGGAGTCAATGATCTTTCCCTGGAAGGAAGGGCTCCTCCCGCAAAGGACAAGGACGCCATTCACCCATCCAACTTTCCAGTAGGGGCCAGACTATGTCACTGCGTACCAGCTTGGAAGAATTTAACATTGAATCAACAAATCCTCTCTATCAGGTAATATGGATTTCGGCCAACCTTCTCTCACAAACCACCTTGGCAGTTCGCCCCATTGGAATCCAGCACTTGCAGTGGAAATTCAAGGCCTTCTCAGCAAAAAAGCAATCTGAGAATGTCTCAATTCGGGACCGGGTTTCTACAGTTCTTCTTTCTACGCCCCAAGAAATTCGGAGGCCACCGTCTAATTTTCTACCTCAAACCACTCAATCAACTCATGGAGTACGATCCTTTCAAATGAAAACGCTAGAGCCTATACATATTTCCTTGAAGAAAAACGAATGGACCATCTCCATAAACTAGGAAGATGCCCAACTCCGTGTACCACTCCATGCATCAGTTGGGCACTTCTTCCGCTTCATGTTCAGCAACAGGGTCTTCCGAGTTTCAATGCCTCCAATTCAGTCTCAATGCAGCGCCCAGGATTGTCACTCTTCTTAAAACCTGCCCTGGCAAAATTACACCAGCTAGAAATTCATGTAGTCCAGTTGCCAAATGCTGATTTTTGGCCTAACCTAATAAAACTGTCTGCACAAAATGTTTTTTTTTGTAAATGGAAATGCTACCCGTCACAAACATGAAATTCTACACTCTAGGTCCTTGCAACGGCGCCCCCTGGGACTCATGACCACCGCTAGGCGGTGCCCCATTCCCGCTCTACCTCACAGTTTGTTTTGGGACGCGACTGCATTCGCATCTGCTACAGCTAAACATGGAGTGTGCTAAAAAAAAACCACAAAAAGGCATCATGTAGAGGAAAAGGAGACCAAAGGTGTGGCAAAAGTTTGAATCCAAAAGATCCTCATGAATTTTGCAGGAGATGCTGTGACTTTCAAAATTGTAAGTGTGCGGAAATTTGTGCAACGCTGGACACAAAGACTGTGAAGGCCATTTTGGCCACATGGGTCGATTCAAATCGTAGAGCCCTTTTGCGCAAAAATGCTAAAGAACTAGCGACTGTAGAAGGTAATTCTTCATCGGCACTCGATATAGACATTTATTTGGAATCGGGTGATGAATCTGTCTTCAAGTACCACTAGGAGGGGACGCCTCCTTTGTTTTCCCGCCATCCGGCGGACAGGAAATGGATCTAGCCACCATCTAGCTAATGTTGTGGAAAGTGCCTTGGAGAAACGCGAAGCAAGCAGGCAAGATGCATTTATCGCTGCTCAAAAACAATGTGCGCTCAAAACTACGCAAGAAATGCTTAAGACTTTCGAACAATATTTTGGGCCTAAGGACGCGCCGAAGTTACCGATCAATTTTAGATCGGCCGTGCCGCTCCGGACACCGGCGGACAAGTCGACGTATAGGAGTCGCACACGCCACCAGGGTCACTGGGCAGTCGAACTGGCAGGTCTGTGTGATATGATGATATTGACGATTCGTCACCTAAACGTAGGAGAATGAATCTAGGTGGTAATATTAGCGCGAGTAATATTAGGGCCCTGCCTTGCGGACAACCGACTCGTCGCTGTTGGTACCGTCGAGGACGCTGTCCGACAGGGTGCCGAGGACAACAGGCAGCCCATCCAGCAGGGAATGAACTGCCTGCAGTCGGGAGCGGACTGTTGGGGCCGCGGACATCCCAGTGCGGACCTGCAGTGGATCGGACTCGGGGCGGACACTAGCGGACAGTATCAGACGCCTCAACGGACAGTACCTTGGGGACTGCCGAACTCCTGGGAGAGCCAGTGGTCCACCTATGGGGGAACAGTGGGCATGGCCAGGATATGAGGGCTGGCAATACCGTCCGGGGTATGGACAAGAGGGGCAGGTTAATGCATTCTCTCCCCCTCCCACCTCGATCTTGCGAAACGTTGGTAGGAACAGTGCAACATAACAACGAGGTTTCGGGTACGGACGGACCGCCCAGAAGTGAAGAAGTGGGGATCCGCCCACAGATTTTGAGCGGATACTTTGCAAGAGAGTTCACAAGTGAATCAGTCAGGGGAGGATTGCGCCAAGCCTCATTGCCCCCTCAACCGGTGAACCCACAACAGGAGGGTTCCGGGGAGGAACTGCAAAAAGCAGTGGAAGGCACACAAGAAGCCATCGAATGGAAGTGGGTCGTGGACGAAATCTACGGCTCACTTCCAAGTGTGTTTTGCCCAAGAGTGGATGTCCACGAACCGACGGATGGAGAACCACGGGCTACATCTTTTGCTAACATTGATAGGGTAGTAAAACAACCATGTAATCTACCAAAGTGACAGATACTTTACAGGCGAATGCTGGTGAACGGAGGTATACTACGTGATAAAGGGTAGGTGCTCTTGGCGGTGGCTCCTTTACCACCCCCAGATCTGACGAAAGGCTTTTTCTCGGTCAGCAATGCAAATGCACCAAGAGTTAAGAGGTACAAAACATACGAGGAGACTGAATACGTTGCGGCGGAGGTTAAAATGGACATGGAATCATCGTTGCAAAGACCGCCACGGATGAGGATTGCTACCTCTCAATACGAAGAGGAAGAAAAAGTTCTTCGGGCCAGCTTACGCGCAAATTCCATGGCGGACATGGCCTATTCATCTGCGACAGCTAAGTTAAGGAGTTTTTGACAGCTTCGCCGGAGGAAAGGGATATCAAAGAAGTAGACAGTGCCGTGAAGCTCTTGCGCAAAGCCAGTGAGTTTCGTACGGATGCCCTTAACTGGGGCTCGAGGGCTCTCTTCAATTCTGTGCTTCACAGACGTGATGCTTACCTCAAAGGGGCGGGCCCAAGACGGGGTGTGCAAGGACATGGTAAAGAACCTACGACTGCTTCCCATTCATAAGTCAGCTGGTTGTTCAATGGCCGGTTGTTGAATATGGCACCGGAGTTGAGAGAAGGTGAAACCACCTGGAGCTCCTCAGCAACAATGGAGTACTAATGGAGGAAGAGGACAGAATTTGCAGAATCTGCCGTTTCGAGAATTCCCCCGACAAAGGGGTAACGTTCCATTGAAAGCGCCCTTACCCGAGGGACCAGGACAGAATCATCAACAGGCGGGAATCTCTAAGAGCGGCAGGGGCCGTGGTGCAATAGGAAGGGGTACCTTCACACGCAACAGGGGTGCTGGCTGGCGAGCACCAACTCCTAAGCATTGACAGGATTCTGGCGCGACCAACTCCCACCCTTCATCATCAGGTTGTGGGGAGGGTCAAGTGCCATCTCGGGCCGTGGAAAGAGATTACAAATGACAAGTTCATGCTGGCGGTGGTAGCCGGAGGCTATATCCCAAGCTTTACTTCGGCACCACCGCAATCAAACAGCCAACCACACTGGCTGAGGAACAGGGAGGAGCCACCAGAGTTCGTCGCAGAAGTGAAGAAGCTCATTACGAAAGGGGCCTGCAGGAGTCGCCACGGAACACCCCTTGATTTTACAGCCCAGCCCGAGTTATACCCAAGAAGGGTGGGCGCTCGCGACTTATCATCAACCTGCGGAACCTGAATGGGTACATTGCTACGGACCAGTGCAAGATGGAAACGTTGAGCTCTATCCAAGAGGCGATTCAACTGGACGAATAAACCACTTCGATAGATCTGGAGGACGTCTAACTCCACATTTCCCTCCAACCCAGTGTCCACCACCTGTTTCGTCTGGTTTACGTAGGGAAGGTCTACCATTTTGTAGTCCTCCCCTTTGGCCTGTGCACGGCTTCCCATGTATTCACCGTGATGATGGAGCCAGTGCTCGCCACTTTGCATCGTGCGCTTATCATCGCCCACGCGTACTTGGACGATTGGCTGCTTCGCAACCTGATTCGAGGGGAATTGGAAAGGGACACAGTGAAGTGTATTCAGCTTCTGGCTCGGCTGGGACTTGGTGTGAATGGAAAGAAGTCCAGAACTGCTCCGGATTAAGTGTTCGAGTTTCTGGGAGTGAGGATCGACACGCGGGCATTCACGGCGAGGCCGTCGGACACGAGAATCGACCAAGTGATGCAGGCCGCAACAGAACTTCTGAGGAGGACGTCAGTGTCGGCGAGAGAATTGTCCAGGATAATAGGGAAAATGGGACTCGTGTGCAACACTGGTGCCGATGGGAGCGTGTAGAGTGCGCCCACTCCACTGGGTTAGAAAGCTGGAATGGGTCCCAAGGAAGTCGTGGGAGGACCTGGTGTCACTCAACAGAGCCCCAGTAGAGGCAATTGCGTGGTGGACATACTGGAACAACACGACGGCGTTGGATTGGCTTCTTCTCACGGACGCGTCCTCCCAGGGGTGGGGCGCGACCGTGGGAGAAGAACAGTCGGCCGGAAGTTGGATGGAGGATGAACATAAATTGCACACAAACTGAAGGGCTCGGCAGTGATGGTGTTGTCAGACTGTGGCGTACTTGAGGAGGGGGGGAGGTACACGATCATCCTCCCTGTACCCGGAAGTGGGCCAGATTTTCCAACTTTGCAATGAGTTCGTGATTTTGCTACAACCCAGACACATCACAGGGCACCTCAATGTGTTGGAGGATGAGCTGTCAAGGAAGAACTTGATCCCCACTACGAAATGGAGACTTCTTCCAGAGGTGTGCCAAAGCCTGTTCAGGCAGTGGGGCACATCGATGGTGGACTTGTTTGCTACAAGAGCAAACGCCCAACTCCCATTGTTCGTGTCCCTGTACCCAGACAGCAGGGCAATGGCAACGGATTGTTTGAGCATGTCGTGGGACAACGTCTTCGGGTATCTGTTCCCATCATTCAAGTTACTGCATCAGGTGCTGAATAAGATCAGGTCTTCATCGGGAACGTTTATCCTGATTGCCTCGTGGTGGGAGGCGGCTCTGTGGTTTGTGGAACTCTGGACCCTAGCGAAGGAGAAACCAATTCCGTTCCCAGATCGAGCGGACTTTCTTTCTCAGCACAAGGAAAGGACGCTACATCAAAACCCCAAGATTTTACACCTTCACGCCTGGAGGTTGTGAAATCGGAACTGAAAAAGTCAGGGTTTTCCCAAGGGGTTGTGAGTGTAATGGTAGAGTGTATCAGCGACTCCTCGAAGAACGTCTACGAAGGTAAATTAAGAGGATCGGTGGAATGGTGCGAAAAGCAGAAGGTGGCTGAGCTAGCCCCCACCCTACAGGACGTCTGCGAATTCCTCAACTCCCTCTTTGATCAAGGACTGACACCGAGCACGATAAAGTTATACAGGGCGGCTATCAAATCCGTGCTGGGAGTGACGGGGAATAAGACAGTGGTGGAGAGCCCAGTGGTATCCAGGATCATCCAGTCATTTGGGGTACTACGCCCAAGGACCCGGAAACTGTGCCAGGAATGGGACATCACAGTAGTGCTTCAATTCCTTGCGGAAGCCCCGTTTGAACTTCTTCCAAAGCATTGTTTGAACATCTTTCTAAAAAGACGGTATTCTTACTTGAAGTGGCCTCGGCGGCAAGACAGGGAAAATAGGCAGCACTGGCAAGAGGATTCTCAGGGCGAATAGTGATTGGTCTAACATGTCTTTTCTACCCCACCCTGATTTTAGGGCAAATAACCTAAAACCCGAGGAGCCCCATCACCTATCGTGATCATGGCTCTGGCTCCTACACTAGAGAAAGGATGCCCTGACAGACTTCACTGTTCAGTCAGAGGTACTACATCGTGCAGGCCAAAGAGGTAGTGGAAAGTGAAACAGAGCAAGGTGAAAGATAAGGGGAGACGAGGCCATGGATCCCCCTGTTCGTAAAGCTTACTCCGGATGGAGGAAAGCTTACCCGAGAACCGGTGTCCCCCGGTTGGATCGCACGGTGGATTTGTCAATCCATTGAGGAAGCCTACCGCAAGAAAGGGCTGACGGCTCAAGGATTAGTCACGGCCCATGCAGTCAGGGCCATGGCAACATCTTGGGCGTTTGCGATGGGAACTTGAGCGAGGTGTTGGAGGCAGGAAGATGGAGAAGAAGGACCACCTTCATCGCCCATTATCTCCGAGGAATTAAGATGACCACAGTCACACACAAAGATGTCAAGTTTATCGCTGCAGGTAAACTGGTTCAAAGGAAGAAAGGTAAAAGGGTTTTTGGTTACTCTGGGACCATCACCGGGGTAACCGGTGAAGTACTGTTTGGGGTAGGTTTCATGTGTTTAAGGTTATTACTCATATGGGAGCTACTAAGGTCTTGCAAAGGCGGAGTTCGACGCCACCGGTTACGGTAGGACAAAGTCAGCTATTAAAATATAGTTAAGTATTTTTAGGCTAACAGTAAAAATGGGGTTTTCCCCCTAAAATTAGTTTTTACTTAGCTTAAAATACTTACCTGTTAGAACCCACTCTCCTCCCGCGTCGAACTGTTTTGCGGGGAGGCAAACTGTGAGGTAGAGCAGGAATGGGGCACCGCATAGCGGTGGTCATGAGCCCCAGGGGGCGCCATTGTAAGGACCTAGAGTGTAGAATTTCATGTTTGGGACGGGTAGCATTTCCATTTAATGAAATGCTATTAACGTACAGGTAAGTATTTTAGGCTAAGTAAAAACTAATTTTAAGGGTAAAACCCCGTTTTATATTAATTAGGAGCTAAGCTACGGCAGTTTACCTACGTTGTAGCGTTGTGCTTTTTGTCCTATTTTACCACAAGTTCTATCTGTAAACTGCTGCATCACCATTCTAATTTGGATAAATCGACGTGATTAGGCTTAGACGAATTCCAACAAGGGTAATTACAATGATTTATATCAATTAGGAGCTAAGCTACGATAGTTTTTCTACAGTGTAACGCTGTGCATTTTGCGTTATTTTACCACAAGTTTCATCTTTAAACTGCCATAGCTTAGTTTTTAATTAATATAAATCGTTTTAATTGCCCTTGTATGAAAATATTCATCTCCGTCTTTCATCTAAGCCTAATCACGTCGATTTATCCGAATTAGAACGGGTAATGCAGCAGGTTAAAGATGGAACTTAATGTTAAAATAGAACGAAAAGCACAGTGCTACAACGGAAGTAAACTGCCATAGCGTAGCTACTAATTAATATAAATCACTTTAATTACTCTTGTTGAAAAATATACATCTTCATCTTTCTTTTAAGCCTAATCATGTCCATTTATCCAAATTAGAACGGTGGTGCAGTAGTTTAGAGATGGAACATGTGGTAAAATAGAGCGAAAAGCACAGTGCTACATCGTGTGTAAACTGCCGTAACATAGCTCCAATTAATATAAATCGCTTTAATTACCCTTGTTGGAAAATATACATTTTCATCTTTCATCTAAGCCTATTCACGTCCATTTATCCGAATTAGATCGGGTACTGCAGCTGTTTAAAGTCAGGAATTGTACAGATACCGTGCATATGCCGTGTAATATATGTGCATGTACATATATTGTAACATGCGTTAACGACCTAAAATAACTTAAATAACGAATTTCGGCAAGAAGGGTTAATTTTATCCAAAAATATGATAGAACTTTTTTTGAAGGAAATTTTATTTAAACATAATTGGTTACAGGTTAATTTTCAATCGGATGAACGGTTTAGATGCTAGAAGCAAAAAACCGTTTT
Source organism: Lithobius niger (assembly GCA_023313725.1). Lineage (NCBI taxonomy): Eukaryota > Metazoa > Arthropoda > Chilopoda > Lithobiomorpha > Lithobiidae > Lithobius > Lithobius niger. The sequence goes on along the minus strand of JAHWFP010204470.1, from coordinate 265,354 downwards.
TAGCCATCTTGAATTCCCCAAGGGTGCCAAGGTGGCAGCATTATGTTTTGAAGTACGGACATGTTGTAGAATATCTCTGGCAAAAACATTTTGTGCAGACTATTTTTTGTGGTTTTTGTGACGGGTGCGGACTAATGCATGCGCATACCTGGACAACTGGTTGTTAGCGACCAAGACCCACAAACTATGAGAAACGGAGAGCTGACGACCACCCTTCTCAACCGCCTTGGTTTCAGCAAAACCAAGCAAAGTCAAGACTGGCCCCAGCCCAAGTTTTTGTCTTCGTTAGAGTTCCATTTAATCTAAGATCTGCAACAGTAATGCCTTCTACGGAAAGGATGGAAGACATTTCAGCAGCAGCCCCACCATTCTCTCAGGGAATTAAACTCCCTCTTCGGGAGATTGGACTCCATGGCACCTCTTGTCCCTTACAGGAGATGGGACAAGACCCCTTCATCACCCTCTTCATCAGACCCCTCATCAGCATTGCATTGACAAATGAGGCTCTCGCCTGGACCAACAAAATCGACAGCAACCACTCTAACAAGACTTTCCGCTGGAAACTCTCCTAAGGTGGTCAGATATTCAAACGCTGTCTGAATCTGTACCCCCACGAACCTCTTCTAGACTTAGTACTTCTCACAGACGCCTCCATGGAGGGTGGGGAGCCCACATTGGCGAATGGAAATTTCCGGAAAATGGACCCCACAGGACTAAGATCACGTCAACAATCTGGAATTGAAAGCTATATTGAACGCCCTCCAACACTTCCAGAACGAAGTCAAGAACCAGGTCGTTTAAGTCCAAGCAAACAACACGACGGCGATTGCCTACATCCAGAAAGGAGGAACGAGATCCCGCTCACTCCACAAAATAACCTTGTCCATCTTCAAACTCTGCATAAAACTCACCACAATTCTTCTCCCACTCCACACTCCTGGAAACAGAAATGTGATTGCAGACTCACTCTCTCGTTAGAAACTGCCCACAGGCGAATGGATGCTCAAGTAATCTATCTCCGAATATCTTTTCAACATCTGGGGAACTCTAATGATCAACCTCTTTGCCACGAGGCACAATTTCCTACTTCCCTCTTCATCAGTCCAGTCCCGGATGACCAAGCCATAGCAGTAGACGCTCTGACATTTCCCTGGCAGAATCTCTATGCGTACCTATTCCCACCATTCAAGCTACTTCCCCAGGTCCTAGAGAAAATTATACTGTGCCAAGGCCTATTGCTGCTTGTCGCCCTGAATTGGCCAGCAGCTGCGTGGTTCCCATATCTTAAGTCTTCCGTTAACAGAGGATCTCCTATCTCAACAGAAAGGAACCAAACTCCACCCAAACACCAGCGCACTAAACCTTCACAGGTGGCTACTATCGTCAAACTCCTCAAAAGGCAGGAATTCATGAAGATGAGGTATCACGGTTCACCTACAAAGCCATCATACTCAACAAATCAAATCTACGATAGCCGTTGGTCAAAATGGTTTCATTGGTGTGACAGGGGAAAATCTATCCGATCAACCCCACTCTTCTAATCTGAAATTCCTCAACACACTCTTCAAAGAAGTTCTCAAAAGATCAACCATACTAGTCTATCGTTCGGCCCTCAACTCTGTTTTCAAAGCAGCAGGAGGCATGAAACTTGTCGAAAAACCACCGTTTCCACCCTCATCAAAACCTTCGAAATTGAACGTCCCAACAATCCGACGGATCTTTCCGGACTGGAATTTGAGCATCGTTCTGCAGGCATTCCAAAACCCTCCGAACGAACCACTCCAAAACTGTTCGATTCTCATCCTCACCCACAAGACAGTCTGTCTACTTACACATGCGGCAAGCCTCAGATGCAGCAAAATTCAAGCCCCTTCAGCGGTCCAGGCTTTCTGCATCTTCGCACCTGACAATTCATCCGTTTCCTTGAACAGTTGACTTTTGAGCAAAAACTCAAAAATCTTCTGAACCCTCAAAGCCAATCATCATTCCAGCCCTAACGCAGATTACCGGCAACCAACCCGAAAGCCATCTCGTCCTATCTGGGCAGTAAGCTAATATCTCACAAGAACAGAAAACAACGAGCTTCGTAAGAGCAGAAACCAACTCTTTCCTTCCATTCAAGAAGAGCTTTGGTGAGCTTTGGTGTATGTGAAGACCACAACGTCAACTGCGCCAACAGTAGCATTCGAGTGACGGCACACAAGTTGAGGGCAATCTCGACTTCTGGGCAAACCACAACGCCATCCCGATTCTAGACATCCTGACTGCAGCATCGTGGTGAAGCACTTCCGTCTTCATATCCCACTACCTTAGAGAGATGACAAAGCAAGCCAGTGGACTACATCTGGGACCAATCGTAGCAGCCAGATGTGTCGTCTACCCCCCTTAAGCACTCAGAAATGAAGCAGAAGCAAGTCCACCTTCAAGACGGAAGCAAGACCCTCATCTCTAAACCAATGATTCTTTTCAGGGCCACCAATTTTTGCGAAAGAGATCCAAATTCCTGCTTTTCATTATTTTCTGAATAAAGTGCAAAGTTTAAAAAAACAACTTTTGGGGGAAGCCAGCTCATAACCCATGGTTCCCGTCAAGGCGGAACCTGCCACCACACTTTGACGAGGTCAGACAGTTAATGCAAAATTAACAGGTTATCTATATGTTTTCCTCTCTGCAACAGGAAACAGTATATTGCCAGCCCTCTTGACTGGCCGGCTGAAAATTTTCATTTGCCTTAGAAAAACGTACGCATCCGAACCCGCCCTGCCTCCCCTCCTGAGTCACCTCCTTGCATATTGAGAGGAAAATAAATGGTGAGAGCGTTCGCGAGCTCGCTTGTATACAGGACGACTGCGTTACGTAGGTACAGTGGGTTACGCAGCTGGCGGCAACATGACACAGAAAAACCTCCAGGGAAACGCATCCATTGGATCAATGAATGCAAAATTATTATGCAAGTTTTCCTTAGGCAAAAGAAACAATTTTCAGCTGGCCAGTCGGGAGGGCCAGCAAAATACTGTTTCTTTATTGCCAGAACATATAACCTGATAATTTTAGCATTACATTCCTCGAATGTGATGTTCCCCTGGAGGTTTCTTCCAGTGCACGGACGTCTGCTTGCTTATCCCACTGCGCATGTGCGGCACAGTCCTCCCTTATAAAAGCAAGAGTGTGGACGCTTTCGGCATTCACTTTTCTCCAGAGGTGTCTACACGTCGCCTCGCTCCTAGAGTTCCCCGCCTTTCATACGGATTTTGGATTCAACCCGAAGATGGCCGCCGCTCCCTAAGCTGCCGCTTCAATGGCTGCTCTCCTCTCGCTTACTCCCTTCGCCCTGGACGACCGATGGGTTCCGCCTTTCGGTCGTTCCCTGACAGGGCAACTCTCCCTTCGTTGGAACTGAACACATCGTGGCTCCCTTCCCGTGATCTCCTGGGACCAACCCACTTTCCGAACCTTTCGGTCATTCCTTGACAAGGCAACTCATCCTTCGTTGGAACTGAAAACACCGTGGCTCCCTTCCTGTGGTTTCCCTGGACCAACCCACTTTCCGAACCTTTCGGTCATTCCTTGACAAGGCAACTCACCCTTCGTTGGAACTGAAAACACTGTGGCTCCCTTCCCATAGATTCCCGGGACCGACTCACCTTTCGGATTGGCTTACGCCTTGCGGTCGCCCCTTGACAAGACAACTCACCCTTCGCTGGGACCGAAAACACCGTGGCTCCCTTCCCGTGAATTCCCGGGACCGTTCCACCTTCCGAATTGTCTTACACCTTTCGGTCGTTCCTTGGTAATGTATCTCACCCCACCTTTGCTGCTTGTCTCGACCGTGACTGACCCCACGTCTCGAGCAAAACTCAAGACAACAGTTGCTGTCCACTGCTGCTCGTCTCATTCGTGGCCAGATCCCATGTTTGAGTGAACCAAGACGGAAGCCGTTTGCACCTCTTCCTGCTCGTCTCGACCGTGGCTGACCCCACGTCTCAAGCGAGAATCAAGACATCAGTTGCTGCCCACACTGCTGCTCGTCTCATGTGTGGCTTAAAACCCACGCTTTGAATGAAGAGTCAAGTTGGAAGCCATCTCCATTTCCTACTACTTGTCTCGTCCATGGCTGATCCCACGTCTCAAGTGAAATTTAAGTCACCAGCTGCTGTCCAAACTGCTGCTCGTCTCAGCGTGGCTAAAAAGAAAAAAGAAAGAAACCCAGGTTCTGAGTGAAGAGTCAGGTCGAAAAACGTCTCGATCTCTTGCTGCTGGTTCAACCGTGGCTGACCCCACGTTTCGAACGAAAATCAAGTCTACAGTTACCGTCCACACTGATGCCCGCCTTTCGTGATTAAACTCACGTTTTGAGGTAAGTATCACGCCAGAAGCCATCGACATCGCTTGCTGCTTGTCTCTCCCATGACCACCCCACATCTCGAGTGGAAATCAAGACAACAGTTGCTGCTCACACTGGTGCTCGTCTCATTCGTGGCTAAACCCATGTTTTGAGGGAAGAACCAAGTCAGAAACGACCGTGACTAGATTCAAGCCTCGTGTAAAACAAGACAACAATGGTCCACACTGATGTTCGTCTCATCCAAAACAAATCGTCTTTTTTCACTGCGAAAAATCCAACACATATCAACCTAACATAACAGCCTCAAAGAAGCTGCTGGATGGCCACCTCAGTGACCCAACCGCGCATGCGCATGCACGATACTCCCTATACGAATGACGAATACGTGTGCCTGCCATCTCTTGGTCTCAAGCTGCTGCCCGGGCAGCCGCTCATCTCTGCCGCTTCTTCGCCTTCGTCCGAAAAAATCTTGGGCCCCTTCTCGGGACCGCGCCACCTTCCATTAGTCCAGGCTAGTGTTTCACCCCTGCCTTTCGGTTGGAATCATGGCCTCCCATCAAGTTCATCATCAGGACCGAACACACCACCTTCGGCCGGACCCCACCTACCTTCGGGGCTCCTTGGGTCCTCCATCCTTTGGCGGACAACGCCTTCAGTGACCCGCCCCACCGCTACACGACACACAGGAAATGTTGTGGCTCCCTTCGCCCTTCGGCCGCCTACGTTCGTCACCATGAACTTCCGATGTCTCACGGTCCCACGACCGACTGAACGTTTCCCGGTCAAGCTCGGCCATTCACGCCGTCCCTACGCCAGATTAAACACTTGGCTCCCTTCCCGTTGTCTCCCAGGTTCGCTCCACACTTCAACTTCCTTCAGTTGGTGGTGACCTTCACCTGTCTTGCTCCCACCGTGTCATGATCCCACGTCCCACACGAAGCCTCTTAGCGGTCTCCATCTCGGCCAAGGTCAGCCACTCACGCCCATCCATTCGCCAGGCCAGCACCCATCATCATGTCACGTTACGACCACTCTGCTCAACGCAGGCGCCGGTGCCTTCCCTTCGGCGGCTTCCCTTCAGTGTCTTCCCACCGGTGGTTTCCCTTCGGTGTCAGACCTTCCCTTCACACGCCTGTGGATTCCATAGGAGGGATGCCCGCCCCCCACCCCCCTTCTGTTTCATCCCTTCGCCGGCCAAAAAAAAAATCTGCTTCGACCCACACTTCATCGAGGGTCGCCAACGCCTTGTGCGAGAAACTCTCCGCGGACACAAGCCCAGAAGAGATACGCAGTCTTTTGTACCTAATCTCACAGCTCTTCCAGAAAGCAAGCCTGACAACCTACCATTCTTTAAACTGGGCAACCAGAGCCCTTCTTAACACACCCTCCTCCTTCGGAAGTTAGCCCTTTCATTCGGCAACAACCTTAACGTCTCCACTCGGCACCGTCTCCACAACCACCCAATTCATGAGTCTGACACCCTATCCGTGGTCTCATCCCGACTTTTGCGCCATACTTGGACATCTCAAGGAAACTAAAACCGCAAAACAAACCTTTTGTCCAACCGCCCCTCTCAGTAGAGCACACAATCCGATTCCCGCCCTTCACCGTCCTACCGGAACAAGGCCGCATCTACTCCGTCCTCTGTCCGCACTAATGTGAATGCGTCCTTTCAGCCAAGAAACCTACAACCCTTTTGGTCCGACCCATCTCGCTCCCGCTCCAGCCAAAGGAACCAGCAGAAGCGACCCGCAACTCCCAACCGCCGAAGCCGTCACTCCTCGCCATGGGGCAGGAGCTCCTCTCGCAAGACCAGCAATGACGCCTCCCGCCTTTTCTGCCTTCCGGTTGGCATGAACTGACCCACAACATGGACGTCCTTTCGAACATCATACTTGACTTTCAGCCAACACTCCTCGCTCTACCGCTTAAACCTCTCCTCCGTGGAAGTTCTCTCCACCAATCACAGAATCCCTTTTGTTCGAAGTCTCGGAACCCCTTCACAGTTAACACCATGGCCCCATTCCAGATGCCTTCCGGGATCACTACACAAAACTAGCCTTCCTCGGCGATCCGCCCGTTAAGTCTGTCATCCAGGCCCGTCAACCCACGGGTAGTTCCCGGCCGAGCTCATCCGTTCACGCCTTCCCTTGTAGCTAACACACCACGGCTCTCATTCGCCGCACAAATTCGGCCGACGGTGTCCTCCACTTTTCCAACTCCTTCGGCCATTTGGCTCCGAGGAAAACCCAATGCCTCGACTTAAACCAACACAAGTTTTCTTCGAACTTCTCAAAGACCACCGCGACTTTGCTAACTCCCCTCGGTTGAGTGCAAATGACTAACATCTAGTCGTATAACAACCACCCGGGTCCTTCCATTGTTCATTTTTTCTGATGGATATACTACACAAGCTTCTCAGACAGCTCTCTCCACCTAAGACCCTAGAACTTCTTAATCAAATATTCTCAGAGATGAACCAGATCGACATAACACAAACTCAGCAAAAAAAAAACTGACGAGAAGAAAGGAACCAACTTCTTCTCCTCACTGACTCGCAACCTGAAATTGAAATTTGTTTAATATGAGCCATAGCCCAAGGCCAAGCGCCCAATCACAAACTACACCACACAATACCACACAATACTACAAGCTACTGTACCACAAATTCGCAACCTGACGAAATCTCTGCAACAATGGAACCACACAGGAGTTGAATGACCAACATAGTAACTCATAACAATCAAGGCAATCTCCACATCGTTTACCCACGACAAAGCCTTCCGACCAAAGTGATCCTCACACCAGCATCTTGAGGGAACCCATCGACCTCCACCTCACACAACCTGAGGGATATGTCGAGAAAGAAAACGGACTACACCGGCTAGGACCGATCGTTGCAGCCTGACTGTAGTCAATCCCCCTTAAGCACTCAGAACGATGCAGAAGCAAGCCAACCACGATGGAAGCTAGCCATTCATGACAGAAGCAAGCCAACCGGAGAAGAGGGCAAGAGACAAAACTTCGAGGTTCATCACCTATTCTGAACGAAGTGCGAAGTTTTCAACAACTTTTGGGGGACAGCCTGCTTGCATACCGGGGCGCCCGTCAAGGCATTGCCCGCCACCAATTTTGACGAGGTCAACTGATAATGCTAAAATTATCAGGTTAATATGTTTTGGCAACAAAGAAAGAACATTTTGCCGGCCCCCAGTCAGGCCGGCTAAAAATGGTTTCTTTTTGCCTAAAACTTACTTAACCTAACCCCCACCCTCCCTCCCCTCTCGAGTCACCGCCTGACATATTGAGAGTAAAATGAATGCCGAAAGCGTCTACGCTCTCGCTTTTATAAGGGAGGACTGCACCGCGCATGCGCAGTGGGATATGCAAGCAGGCGTCCGTGCACTGGAAGAAACCTTCTGGGGAACATCACATTCGAGGAATGTAATGCTAAAATTATCAGGTTAGTATGTTTTAGGCAAAAAGAAACCATTTTTAGCCGGCCTGGCTGGGGGCCTGCAAAATGTTCTTTTTAATAACCAAGCCTCAAGTACAAGAACTTTCTATGGATCCACCTGTTTTTCTTCTTTGAAGACCACAAGGCAGTTTCATTAACCCAAGAGCCTCGTTTAGAGCTAAGCCCAACGAACATACAAAACCGATAATCATCCCAGTTTGTATCTTCCATCACAGGTGATGAACTTGAGAGCCTACTTGGAAAGGACTGAGAGTAACGAGATTAGGAAAGGCAATTTTTTTTTATCCTTTAAAAAAAAAACTCGGCAAAACCTCATCTGCAATGATAGCTATTTTGCATGCCTATGAAACATCTGACATCGATTGCCACGACAACACCATCCGTATCGCAACACACAAGCTAAGAGCCATCTCGACGTCTTGGGCCTTTCATATTGGTATCCCCGTTACCGAGATTCTACATGCTGCATCATGGAGGAACGCACCAGTCTTCGTGGCCACTACTTCAGGGACAAGACTACCCATGCAGACGGACAAGTTGGGACCCGTCATCACTGGCAGAAGTGTTGTCAAACCCCCAAAGCAATAGAAGAAGATATAAAATCAAATAAAGATTTTGAATCCTGTTTTTAATTAAGATTAGTGCTTAAGTCTGACTTTTGGAGACCAGCTCCTACCCCTGGGAAACCTGCCAGGTGGTGCCCACCACCAGACTGACGAAGTGTTAATGTAAATGCTAAACTTTACAGGTAATGTTTATTTTCGTAGCAATATAAAGAGAATTGCCGCTGCAACAGCCAAATTCTATTTCTATTGCTTAATCAAAAATATTCGTTACCTGTACGCACCCTAACTCTACTCTTGATTCACTACCTTGACATATTGAGAGGAATAAAGATAATTCTTATGCGCCCTGAGCGCTTTTATATTTGTATGGAGGGAAGTGCGCGTGTGCACTTGGGGCTTAGCGAGCTGGCCGGTGATTGGTTTAAAAAGCATTTAAGAATAAAAATGCTGAAATATACAGTAGTTAGGAGCTAGCTCAATGCACGTATGCATTTTTATGTACCCTCAGTGGGCTGCTGGGCATTATTACACACCTACTGGAGTGTTAAACATAATTGGTCTCGTGGTCTAAATCATGGTCGTTTGGTCGCCATGTTAGGAATACGCCTAATGATATCTTCCTTACTGGTGGTCCGATTTTAACTTTTTTATACCCGTTTTAATCGCCGTTAAATGCCTTACAACTTTTGCGGTATCACTTTTTTGGATAATCCCATTCGTTTTTGAGAAAAACAATGATTTTAATGAGTATTACGTGAAAAGTGCCATTTCTTGAGTAAATTCCTTATAGAAGTGCAAGAAAGTTGCTATTAGAAACAGATCTGTACGGGGAAATGGTTGTTGATTAAAGTGGCGCTATCACCGATTGTAAGTGGGCAGAACCTGGCAACATCTAGCACTATCGACTACTGCCTAGCACTTGCTTGCACCATGCGAAGGAATGTACAACGGAATTTCTTTTAATGAAACAAGTCACAACCTCTTTAATTATTGAGTGAAAATTTAGTACGGCCTCGTGCACCTGGGAGCAAGCTATAAGGAATATTCAGTCGGTGATAGTGCCACTTTAACTACCAACCATATTCCGTAACAAAAACATATTTTCCAATAGTATCAGAAGGTTATTTATAGGGGGATTTGCACGTAACCTTACTGTTCCAGATCTGTTAAAGACGCGTGTGACAAGATGCTAGCCCATACTTTTCATACACTAATTACTTCAAACATGAGTAAAGCTGTGATTTGTTCTGATAGTTATGTCTTTATTAGTGCACTGTATCATTACCATGATAAGTGGAAAATTATGAACTTTTGATTATGGTGACAGAGAAAAAGAGGGTATTTTAACTCCGCAAATGCAAAGTAGCATCTGAACCTGAGGATTTTCCTAGGCTCTGTTATTGCCAGAAATTCTTTAGAGAAGATGTATGGATTTTTATATGGTTGAAAGTGCTGTTCTGTGTGGAACAATAAGGTTAAGTGCAAATCCCCCTATAAATAACCTTCGGGTACTATTGAAAAATGTGTCTTTATTACGGAACATGGTTGGCTAAGCTAGTTTATTTAATCAACCATTTTCCCGTACAGGTCTATTTCTAATAGCAACTTTCTTGCATTTTTATGAGGAATTTACTCAAACGGTGTTTTTTCACGTAATACTCATTAAAATCATGCTTTTTCTCAAAAACTAATGGGAGTATCAAAAAAAGTGATACCGCAAAAGTTGTACGGCATTTAATGGCGATTAAAATGGTCTATAAGAAAGTTAAAATCGGACAACCAGAAAGGGAGATATCATTGGGCGTAGTTCCCAATATGGCAGCCAACAACTATGATTTGGACCACGTGACCAACTGCCCAGCAGTCAAACTGAGGGTACATAAAAGAGCATACGTGCATTGAGCTAGCTCCTGTACTACAGGTAATATTCTTTTAAGCAATAGAAACAGAATTGCTGCTTTTTACTATCCACAAGAACAGAATCAGATTTGTTTAATAATCTAATACCATCTTTACCATCTAATTCTCGCTAGAGGCACTGCTAAGGGGCTAGGTAGCCTAATGGTTAGCATGACCATTTCATGTGCAAGAGGTGCCGGGTTCAATCCTGACCACAGCCACACCTGGTATTTTCGGGAAGAGAAGGGCCCTGTGATGCCTCATGCACATGTCGATTGTGGCATGTAAAAGATCCTAGGAATTTCCGATTGGAATTACCTAGAAAAACTGTCCCTCTCTCCTTCTGGTGCCATGGCTTCGGCTGGGAGCGCGGCAAACCTACAGTTACAGGTAGAGGCACTGCATTGCATCTTGTATTGCTAATCAACCGGGTTCAGCGAAAGTGGTGAGGCGGCTGGGAAGTAATTTAGGATAGTAAAAACTTAGTTCTATATAGAAACATCCATTACCTAATATTTGGCATTCCCTTTCTCTTTGTTCTGTGTGATCTAGAGATTGAAGTTCTATGGTCGGCGCCGCTACCCACCGCGCATGCGTGGCCTCTTGTGTACAAACGCTGACGAAGGTTCCCGTTTCATCTTTCTTTCCCTAGCGTTCCAGCTGCCCTCGACTTTGATGCATCGTGCCAAGAGTATGCCTCGAGACTCCCTGCCTCATGCAGGCGTTTCATCCTCTCCTCCGGTCATCATCTTGGACGACCCTCCTCTGGAACTACCCTCGGCCCCGTTGTCCGCTCCATCTCCTTCGGCGGACTCCAGGTCATCGGAGATACTCACCTGTGGACCGTCTTCTTCCGAACGTCTGGCAGTCTCTTACCCGGTCGCCAACACTTCCTCCACTTCGCCTATTCCATGTGGACAACCGAATCCGAGGAGTCAAGAATTCCTCGATTTACAAGTGGACTTCCTTCAAGCTAAAGAATGATATTTCCGCTAAAAACTCGGCGTCCGGAGCTTCCTCAGGATGGCCCCATTGATTTGTCTTCCTGATCCTCTCCGCATTCGGTCTCCTCTAGATCTCTACCAGCCACGGACACTCTACCCCTCTCTAAGGATAGAGTATACGCACTTATGGATTCTGCTCTCCGGTCTTTCAGCAGTAAGCGTTCCGTGTCTCCTCAACGAATGCATCCTCATCAGTTCACGGACAGCTGGGTACAGTCGGCAGCCAAGAAGATGGGCCTCTCTTCCCCAGCAGCTACCGCCTCTTCCAGTCTTCCTGATCCACTGACCTGCCATTCCTCATCCCTGCACCGGCATCCGTCGGACGCATCCGGCTCGGACTCCGGCAGCCGGTATCAGCCTCCCGTTGATATCTCGGACTGTTCTTCTCGGTAGGTGCCTCTTGATCAACCAGTAGAACCTGACCCTTCGGTGATTCCCCTTCCTAACTTGTTGAAGGAAGTGGAAACAGTTATACAGGGCTGTTTTCTGTGCAAACCGTCCCCTCAGGACTCTGCCCCTTCCTTAATCCGCAGACTCTCTACCGGGCTAGGTTTTGGGCTGTGCGATCAACCTCCCCAACAGAATCCAGTACTCCGACATTCTACCATGCTCCTCACCACTCTGCTTCGTACGGTGGCCGCCTTCTGGGGAATGGTACTCCTTTGGAACTAGATAAGGAGCCTCCCTTACTCCATGCAGGTCGGGAATCCTCCTTCCGTCCAACCGGCGATGCACTGCCAACCCACGAAATTTCGACACTTATCCTCAGTCTGAATTTCTGGCAGCAGACGTCTGCATGGATTTTGAAACCTCCCTCTACTTACCCCGACGAGCACTGGTCTCCATCGCCTCTGTACTTCGCGATAGTGATCGCCTCGTACGCCTCGGACTCCGAGCAGCCTCCCAGGCAGATGTGCTCAACACCACAGCTAATGCCTTGTGTAAACGACTCTCTGCAGATCATCACCAGAGGAAACAAGACAATTGGCCACCCTCATCAGCCAAGTCTTCCGCAAAGCTTGTTTTGCTACCTTCCATTCAATGAATTTGTTCACTCGGGCTCTTTTCAATTCTACCCTCTTGTTGTCTGACATAACTCTTAACAACGCTCCGAACCTCCATGACTCCACTCGACATGTCCTTCCCAACCAACCCATTCGTGAGACGGACACTCTTTTCCGCAGCCTCATACCAAACTTGGCCTCTCATTTTGACATTACACGCAAGCCTAAGCCCTTTAAAATCCAAGGGACAGCGACGGCAACGGGTGTCTGGCCCTTCAGTCCCACCAGATTCTAAGGACGATTGGTATTCGGTCCCACGAATGGACACCCGGCCTCCGACCTCCCCATCACGTCGCTCTTTCAGTACAAGGGGCGGGGACGCACACACACGCACACTACGGAAACCCCCATGGACAGACGAGTCCTGTCCGGACTCCCTCATCATACACGAGCCTTCGCCTTATCTTCAACCTTCGACCACTCAACAGGTTCATTTGGAATCCCCACTTCCAGATATCCACGGTGGAGTCCGTCCACCACAATCTCCTTCCCGGGGACTGGGCAGTTTCCATAGACTTGGCAGACACCTACTTCCACATTCTGCTTCACGAGTCCATTTGGCATCTCTTTCGCTTCCTCGTCGATGGAGTAATCCACGAGTTCACTTGCCTTCCATTTGGCCTCAACGCGGATCCTAGGATTTTTACACTTGTTCTCAAAGCAGTCCTCGCTTGGCTGTATCCTCCCTCATCAGGACCGAGATCGTCTCCTCGCAAACCGAGACACCACCTTTCATCTGTTGTATCACCTGGGCTTCGGCATCAACCTTCCTAAGTCAAGCCTGTTCCCCTCCCAGTGTTTCGTCTTCCTCGGAGTCTTCTTCGATCCGTTAACAATCATGCCTTCTCCAGTCAGAATCCAGTCAATTCTTCGTAAAATCTGACAATTTATATGGACTCTCACACGTCACCAGTTAGACTCACTCATAGGGTCGTTAGATTCCGTAGCCCTCCTTGTCCCTTATGGCAAATAGCTAGTCAGGTCCCTTTACCTGTTCCGCAATCATGAACGGCTTTCAGGGGCCCCGGTGAACTCTCGACTTTGGCCCCGCTCGTCCAACTTCCCAACTACAATCCTGATACAGTGGATGCATCTTCACTTTCTTGTTCACTCCGTTCCTCTTCACAAGCCACCGCCCGACGTCCTATTCTCTGACACTTGACTCGACGGGTGGGGTGCACACATTGGAACCTGGACTTGTTCTTGTCCCTGGCCAGTCAACGTTCCTGGACACATCAACACCCTCGACCTCCAGGCAGTATTCCTCGGACTCCCAACATTTCCAAAACCACCTCATGGGGAAGGTAGTGCAGGTCCACATACACAATACCACAGTAGTAGCCTACCTACGGAACGGGGGAGGCACCCGCTCCCATTCACTACAACAGGTAACCTCTGACATTTTCTCCCTCTGCATCCACAAGAAAATAACTCGGTTGCCTCTTCACATTCCGGGCAACCGCAATGTGATAGCGGACTCCTTCTGCCGACATCGCCCTCCTTCAGGGGAATGGTCCCTCAAGACATCTATCTGCACATCTCTATTCCACCTTTGGGATAGGCCTTACCTCGACCACTTTGCCACAAGGTACAATGCCAAACTTCCCGATGAACGAGCCTGGGCTGTGGACGCCCTGACATTGGACTAGTCACCTCTTCGGTTACCTCTTTCCTCCTCCGCAGCTGCTATCTCTGGTACTGTGGAAGGCCTCCCAGCGCCCAGCCTCTTCCTACTAATAGCCCCAGATTGGCCAGCAGCAGCTTGATTCCCTCTGCTCCGCAGTTTCCTCACGAACACCCCTCGTCAACTTTCGGACACCCTAGATTTGCTCTCTCAAAATCACGGAACCATTCTCCACAACGAACCGAGATTGCTACGATTACACGCTTGGCTATTATCGTCCGACTCATTGAAGCGTCAAGAGTTCCTAACGAACAGGCCTCCCATATTGCCTCCAAAGCAGTCTGCTTTTCTGCCTACAAAATCTATGACAGCCACTCGAAATGGTGGCTTCGTTGGTGTCTGCAGTTCGATCCAGTCAATCCCGCTCTAGCACAGCTCCTGGATTTTCTCAGCGATCTCTTCAAAGAAGGACTCCGGGAATCCACCATTCTAGTATACCGATCAGCCCTCAACACAGTCTTTCGAGCAGCCGAACACCCGTCTCTCCTTGATGACTAGGATTTCAGCTCTTTTCCGGTCATTTGACTTGGAAAGGCCTGTGACCTGTCGCCTTTTCCCAGGTTGGGCCCTATCAATTGTCCTCGCGGCTCTGCTTGGTCCTTCTTATGAACCACTATCAACTTGTCGCCTCAGCCACCTTACCAGGGAGACCATTTTTCTTGTTTCCTTGGCCGCATGCCTCCGCTGCAACGATGTTCAAGTTCTGTCTGCTACTGCCACACACTGCTTCTTTCATACGGATTGTTCTGCAGTCACCCTGACACCTCGAACCTCCTTCAGGGCCAAGACTCAGAAACCCGGCAGACGAACCAATTCGTTCTCTATCCCTGCTTTGACACCATTGACAGGTGACGAGCCAGAAAGGTCCCGGTGTCCTCTCCGTGCCATCCGTTACTACTTACTAAAATCAAAACCTCTCCATTGTGGCCGTTCGCAACTCTTTCTTCCATTCGCATCAGCTTCTGGAGTAACATCAGCACATATGGTTGCCACTTGGATCAAGACAGTCATAGTTGATGCCTATAAGGCCCTAGATATCGACCGTGCCGACCAAGGAATTCTGGTCACGGCGCATGAGCTCTGTGCAATTTCTACGTCTTGGGCTCATCACAGCAACATTCCCATCTCTGACATTATGGAAGCTGCTTCTTGGAGACGGTGCGACATGAAGACGGATGGGTGTCTCCAAGAAGCAGCTTCCATAATGTCTGTGACATGTCGGCACAAGCAGACGGCTTATACCGCATCAGCCCCTTCGTGGCCGCCAAGCAGATCCTCTAACTTCCCCAATAGCTTTGTCTCCATCTTACCTTCCATGCGAAGACTAGTTCTTTCGGGGATCGGCACGTTACCCTAGGGGGCTCCGTCAATGGCGCCCTCCGCCTTTGATGAAGTCAGTGGAATTGTAAATATTAGGTAATTGATGTTTTCGTGGCATATAGAAAGTCCAAAATATCAGGTACAGCTGGTTGATTTTGGTTTCTATTGCCCTTATGAAAACATGCATTACCTAATATCCCACCCTCCTCCCCTCTGTGTTGCCACTGGGACACTAAGAGGAACGAAAGATGAAACGGGGACCTTTGTCAGCGTTTATATACAGGAGGCCGCGCATGCGCGGTGGGTAACGGCGCTGTCTATAGAACTTCAATCTCTAGATCACACAGCACTACGAGAAAGAGAATGCTAAATATTAGGTTTTCATAAGGGCAATAGAAACCAAAATCAACCAGCTGTACCTGGTGTTTTGGACTTTTAAACAGTTAAAATTCTTAAATCTGCAAAATACTACCCTTCAGTAATAGGAGGGTCGGCCAGAACCCGATGCTAGAATAGAAGCATCATACCGGTTACTTTTAAAAATATTAAAGGTACACACTTTTTATTTAGGGGCAACGTTATTAATTTCACCAGTTCCAATGCAACTTCCAGCCACTAAATGTTTTTAATAGTTTTGTGCACTGGAGCCGCTAGTATCCAGAAGATAATAGTTTAAGAGTTTCGAATTCCTGTTCGGAAGAGTTTCTAATTCCTGTTCGGAAATATCCAATGCCTGTAAATTTGTTGCATTCTTCCCTGAAGGATGCATTCTCTCACTGGGTGTTTTTAGGTTGTGACAAGTCGACCAGCTGCATAACCCGATCTGCTCATGTGTGCAGACCCTCTTTAAAAGCATTCAGGCGAGACGGTGTAAAGTTGCCATCTCTTGCTTGCTGACTTGACCGTAATTACCGAATGACTATAATTAGAGCTAATTATGGTGTTCTACTCGAACGATGAAAAGAAACATTGGCCAACTTTGGAATGCCGGGTTTTTGGTTATTGTTCCACGTGAGAGACACGTCCGTTCCTTTTACGGAAAGTGTTTCCATATTTTGTAGCGAGAACTAGCTCTTATATTGAAGATGGTTTGGCGCGAAGAGAGGTCTTTCCCAACAAGAACGCAACAAGGACAGAACTCTATGCACGAACTGTCTTGTTGGACAATTTCTCGATTCATGTGCGGATTGTTAAATGTTTATTTTTGTAAATTGCGTTATGTCTAAGGAAGAAGTAAAGAAGTTTGAATTTAACAAGTCTGCAGTGAACCCTTGAAATTACAATGGCCTGCCATCTTTTCCCTAGTGCCAGCCGGAAAGGCTTCGCCTTCGTTTTCTCCTCGCAAACCATCCTTTGTTTCTCCATCCTCATCCAAGTTTCCTGCCCTCTGATAAGCCATCCTTTGTTGAAGTGGACTGTACCATGCGAAGACCCAAAGGAACTCTGACAGAACTTTCGCCCAAGATGGCCGCTCCTTCGTCTGTCAATTCCTGAAATCATTGTTCGTTCTTCGCTTCGGACCGTCCTTCGCATAACGCATCCTCCTCTGTCTACAAGTCTAGCACATGCATTCATGGATCGTGCTATCCGTGATTTTTCAAGACAAGGCCAAGTCTCCGAACCCGCCTTCGCTTTCTCTTTCCTCACAAGCCACCCTTAGCTTTTCCATCCTCATTCAAGTTTCTGTTCTCGGGTGAGCCATCCTTCATTCAAGCGGACTGATCCATGCCAAGATCCTAAAGGAACTCCAAAGGAAACTTCGCCCAAAAGCTCTTCGCCTGTCAATTGCGAAATCGATGTGTTCACCCTTCACTTCGGACCATCCTTCGCACGACTATCCTCCTCTGTCCTCAAGTCTAGCACATGCACTCATGGATCGTGGTATCCGTGATTTTCAACACAAGGCCATGCTTCCCCATCCGAACCCGCGCTTTGCTTTCACTTTCCTCACAAGCCTTTCCATCCTCATCCTCCCGAAGATGGCCGCTCATTTGCCCAGAAGCCCTTCGCCTGTCGAGCCTGAAATCGTTGGGTTCATCCTTCCCTAAGGACCATGCTTCGCACAGCGATCCTCCTCTGTCCTGAAGTCAAGTACATGCAGCATGGATCATGCTGTCCGAGATTTTCAATACACGGCCAAGCTTCCCCATCCGTACCCGCCTTCGTTATCCCACAGTCATTCATACACTGAGGATTTGGCTACAAATTCTTCACCGTACTCTCACAAACGACATCAATCTTCTGAATTATCAAGAAAAGACTGCCGTTGTCCTTCGTAGGGATCTGAATTTGCAGATAGCGACACTGTTTTCCTTTGCCCATCCACACCTACCAAGAAGAGGCGCCATCACAGTCCGGGATCACTCTTTGCATCTGACACTGAACTTGATTCCGCATCATCCTGCTCTCCCTCGCCAACCATCATCACAGCTTCTGCGGACCTTCGTCCTTCGTTGCTGCTGTCTCTCGTTGACAATCATCAGACGATCCGCTTCGATCACCTTCCGATCTCTATCCCAGCCTGTCTCCTGCTTCTCGGACTCCGTCTGGGTATCAGCTGGTATCATTTCAGGTCAAGCTTCCTACAACGTTTGTTTAACAGTTTTCTTAGCCCAAGACACGATTGCCATCCATTCAGTACCATCCAGAACCTCGCGGTTCCTTTCTGCGACCACCCTTTGTCACCGCTATAATGTCATTCCCGATCCTACGAATCTACGATTCCTGCTGTGACATTTCTATGTTTCGAGAGGCATCCCCGCCATCACCGACTCTAGGTCCTACCTCCCTGGGCCGCTTCTCCCGGTTGACCGATCCCTATCCTCGGTTCCCCTACAACCGATCCGCTGCGCTTCCACTCTGCTTCTTGGAGTAATTTCTTCTCCAAACTCCTACTTTTTGACACGGGGTCCATCTCATTCCACGCAGCTACGCCCGGTCCCTTTTGATGTAGCGCTTCGTCACTCAGTCCTCTCGCCGTTACCTATTGGATGGCACTCAGTTCGCAGGGTTAACCCTGGGGCTGCCGGCTCATGGCACGGGTGATCGTTAACCTTGGCCCACTGCCATGTTTGAGGTATGCTAAATAAAACATGTTTAATGTAAATTTTCGTCGCCATTAAAAATATTAAAATACCAGGGTATGGCCTAGTTGATTTTTGTTTTTATTGCCTGAACGAAAATATACATTACCTTTGCCTGCCCGGCCTCCCCTCTCGGTTCGAAGGTTAAGTCTGAGAGGAAGAAAATGCCCGACGATCCGCTCCGATCGCTTATATAGGAGGCCTACGCCCGTGCACGTGCATGCGCAGAAGGGGAGCCACAAGCTCTAATTAGGACAAACTGCTATACAGTACGTCCCAGAAGTCCCGTCCACCCAAAATAAATTGCCATATACTGAATATGAGTTGGTAATAACAACGTACTCGTATACGAAATCACCTATGGCGAATCTTATGATGGTTCCCAAACTGATCTTGGAGGTCGTTTTCTAGGTCATCCAAAATATATCTCCTAAACTATTCAAGATACGGGCATAAAGTAAATTAGAAAGTTATTTGGGATGATACAAGTTCAACAAAGGAAACAGAACTGAAATCGCGCCACAAACATGGAAGATATGGGCAATACAACTTGGATGCTGCAGGGGGAGCCAACCAAGGGCAGCGATAAGCAATTAATTACTTGTTGCATCATCATATGGTGGTTGTGTACTGAAGCACTAACGATCGGTTATTGGAAATCTTGTGCCTGATTTCGGTAATTGTACGAAAGCAGGGGCGAAAGTGCGAGGAGGAGGTACCGTGGGAATATGCCCCCCCCCCCCCCAATGAAGTTTGGTGCCCCAAAGAGAGAAGGTCTGGAAACAATCTAAATAGCTTTCTTTTAATGGATCAAAGAAACCGCTCATGTAAATTAAAAAAATAATGAGACAGCACCGTAAACATTGCGTACTGCTCCCTCTGCTTCGAGCGGCTATCGGTAAGGTGCACCACTAAGTGCAGAACCACACTAAATCAACCACTATGGCTAGGCTAAAAAGTAGGATTTTGTGGATATTTTCTGTTAATTTGCTTTATCTATTTAAATTTGTTCTGCATTATCGTATTTGTGTTAGTACCTTAACGTAATGAAGGAAACTTTTATTCATTACTGAAGAATGTATCTGTATTTTCCTGCCTATGGATTGGTTTTCTGGTTATGGTGCACCTTCTAGATATCCATTTTCAGTGAGCCTCCGTTTTCAGCTACCAAGCTTGCTGGGTGGAGTGTTTTCTACATAATCTTTCCTTCAAAACACCTTTAAACCGAATTAAAGCTATGAAATTACTGTTTTTGATCACTTTCTAGGCTTATCGCTGCCCTTTGGTTGGCTCCCCTGCAGGGTCCAAGTTGTTTTGCCCATATTTTCCGTGTTTACGGTGTTATTTCAATTCTGTTTTCTTTGTTGGCCTTCTGTTATAATTCCAAACAACTTTCTACTTTACTTTTATGTCCTTATCTTGAATAGTTTAGGAGATATATTTTGGATGACCTTGAAAACGACCTCCAAGGTCAGTTTGGGAACCATCGTCGGATTCGCCATAGGTGATTTCCTATATGAGTACGTTGTTATTACCAACTCATATTCAATATATAGCCCTTTATTTTGGGTGGACGGGACTTCTGGGATATACTGTATAGAAGACAGGTAATTTACGCATTCGTTTAGGCAATAAAAACAAAAATAACCAGGCCATACCCTGGTATTTTAATGTTTTTCCGGCCCCTCAGCCCAGACTGGATAAAAATGTTTTTTTTTTGCCTAAGGAAAACAAACCAAACCCACCCTACCTCCCCTCTTGAGTCACCGCCTGACGTATTGAGAGGAAAATGTTTTTCCAACCGGCCGCACAAAAGCACTTTTATTGAGAAGGGTGGTTGTGCTCACGCATGTGCAATCGGGTTACGACGCTGGCGGCTACAGAGAACCGAAAAATTTCCAGGTAAACGCAACATTACGAGGATCGAATGCAAAATTAACATGTTAAGTAAGTTTTCCGTAGGCAAAAGGAAACTATTTTTAGCTGTCCCGGGGTGAGGGGCCGAAAAAATAACGTTTTTTTAAGCCTCCGACCGTACATTGTATTTTGATGTTGTAATGTTTAAACTTTTCCAGTAACTTAGCGTCTCGTGTGTACAGCTGTTGCGATAGTCGCCCCTCCAGTAGCCACTGCACCAGCACCTCCAGTGATAGCGGCAATTAAGGGAATTATGGCTGGTTATGGCTTTTTTTTTTATGTACAGCGCTACTTTTTTAATATACAACTTCGATCTTACCCTTATCCTATTTACGTATTCATCATTCAATCCCCTATCACGAGGACGTGTCATCCAGCATTGGCTGGATCACCGAACCAAACGCTTCTTATTTGTACGTCCAATACAACCGTCTCATTTTGTTTTATACAGTCCATGACCAGGAGGCGGATAGACCGCTTTGAAATGAACGGGATCTACGCTAACGTTGCTGCTTCTGTGATTTTCCGTTTGTAAATCCATAAACATTTGATTCCGTACTCGATGTTGAGGTCCAAGCAGGGGCAATGATCAAACGCGGCCATATTTACTTTCAATAGGTGTGGTCATAATGAGCCTCCGAGTGTGAGAAGTCAAGGTTGGTAGCTGGATGCTGCCTCAATGCCAGTATTGAAATAAGTTTTACTTTGTTCCCTTGCTTGGTCACCTTGTATGGTGTTAGTATTTGCTCATCGGAAGGGACAGACTACGTGGGGTATGAGCCAGCTGATGTGAGTTCCACAGTTGCATCCACGGCTGCCATATCTCTGAACAGAGCATCGTTATTACCCATTCACATCAAAGTACGAGTTTGTTTGGCACGTTAGATAATTTATTTTAGTCTCAAAGAAGCCCAATAAGTGGGAAGCCGGTATGTGGAAGCTAATACTACTTTTAGGGGAGGTCTGCTTGATGAACATGTTGCGGCCTGCGGCAAATCCTTTGTTTGCATCCGCGCTGATAAAGCTAGCATCACCCAGTTTCCAACAGGCACGCAATAGACTACTCTGATCCTTCAACCTGTAAAGATAAGACCTGGGTGGTTCAAGTTGTCCACCAGCTTGTCACCGAGATAATATTTTATTACGTTATTAAACAGAAACGACACTATTATTCACCAATGTCACCAGGTATGTGTTCTAAAACGCCATCCCTTTTGCCGAATTTACCCTCAACGCTAGTGTAGCTTCTCAAAGGATGTGTGAAAGCATCCTGGTTTTCCACGACTAAGTGTATCTTGAAATTATTGCTGCTCAAACTAGTCCCAATGATGGGGTTAATAATCTCGATACAGGTATGAATCCACCGATGCATCTACCTGCAATGGTTCGGCTACTTCTTGATACTCTTGAGCTTCCAAAATTGACATTTTATTGTTTTATTCTCTGCTCCAGTTCAAGAAGGATCGGTTACTAGGTTCTAGTTCGTCCGTCCTCGTCTTTTTTGGCATTACCTCGATGGATTCGCTGGGTGGACTAGTGCACAGTCGTTTTCTAAATACAATCGTGGTCCTCGGCTTGAATATGAGCGAAAATTTTGCACTGAATAGTGATATTGAAATAGGGCTAAAAATAGAAATAGGCTTAAAACCCAAAACCTAAAAACAACTCCCAAGGTCAAAATACACCCCCCTATTAAACTGAGAAAGATCTAATGACGTTAGGCACCCCGCCAGTGATGGTTTTAATAATGGCTCGCTGTCACTCGTGGGGCTCATTCCCAAGGTCCAGCTGTTGTGTGCCTAGCCACCGTGTAAAAATGCTCTTCAGAATTCCATTAAAAAGTTGCTCTCAGAAACAAGAATATTGCTTGGGGTTAATAATACAATTAAAAATTATCTCTGGGAAAGTCGGGCGTATGTATTCCTTTAACAATTATCCGCGGGAAGTTGCAGCGTTTCAGGCAAAATAAGATTTGGACAAATTTGGACCAACTGACTTGGATCAGAAATAAAAATCACGCCTTCTCTCCCAGACGCCCTTTTATAAGGGATGGAATATGAAGCGATAGTTACAACATGGATATTGATGTAAGCATTTTATTAAGCTCCTGTTAAGATAGATCCACCCAAAACCAAAACTGGTATAAGAAAAGCCGCCAAGTTTCCAAAAAGGGTCGTCCTTTCAAAGTAGTGATATCATTCAACCAAGGAAAGGCTTCCTAGGTTAATCCTATTAGCCAAGTTAATCGCACCTACTAATAGTTCGAAAGTTGAATGAAAACTAGAAGATTGCTACTAGTTTTCATTTAACGTCCAAAGTATTATTCCGTGCGATTAACCTTGGCGGCCTTTCCCTGGTTGAATGATATCACTACTTTGTAAGGCCGACCCTTTTTGGAAACTTGGCGGCTTCTCTTATACCAGTTTTGGGTTGGTATCACAACTTTCATAGGTCTGTGAATACAAAGAATCCAACTGTCTAATAGTCACCTCTACTTCTTTTTGTCTGGAGGTATTTTATGTCTATAAATTTTCTAATTCATAATTTTTACATTTGCCATTGCCCAATTGGCCGTTACGTCAGCCAAATTGTCGTTCGTTCTAAGGCTTCTTTAAAACAATGCTTCCAACAGAACATAGCAATGAATTTGAGGATTTGAAGGTCAAAACTTCCCCCCCCCCCCCATCTCTTTTTTTCCTTCTTGTTAGTTCTGATCTGAAGGTAACGTGGTGTGGATGGGAGGAGAGGCGTAGAATGTGTGAAATAAGAGGCCAGTTAAACGCGTTTTATCCAGTTTGCCCACTTTGGATGCTTTAGCTTTGTTGCGCGCCAGAAAGAGAAAGGGACAATTTTGCTAGATAAATCCTAACGGAAATTTCTAGGTTCTTTTTTTACATGCCACAATCGTCATGAGCACGAGACATCACAGGGCCCTTCTCTTCCCGAAAATGCCAGGGAAGACCGTCTGCATTCATTAGCTGCTCTTATCAGCATCATTGAAAAAAATCATGCCGATTGATGAAATAGTTATTTCAATCAGTAATAGTGTCTTTTTGATGCCATAGTGTCTTTTTAAGTCCAAAAGGCAACGTAAATAGGTTTGCATCTGTATTTAGTTAGCCATTTAAAACAAATGGAGCAGTCCAGCTTAGGATTATCTAACCGTAATTTAATTAACCTTGTACGTTTGATGGCAAGTATTCGTTCGTTCGGCAAGTTTTGTGTTGATTCCTCAGCAAAATAAACAGCCGAAGACGTGGAAGAATCAGTGAAATGGCGCGAAATAGGATCTGTGACGTCAGACGCGTTTGAGACCGGCGTATCTCGCATGGATTCTATCTGTACCGCGTAGTATTGAGTGGGCCGACCCAGTAGCAACTACGTATATTCCAAGGTCCCCGAGTTTATTGAACTGTTTGCAAATCGTTAAGCGCAAAGTTCATGCGGTCAAAGGTGCTACTTTCAGCGTAACCTGAGCCAAACAAAACTAAATAAAATTATATTTGTCTTCATGCCATTAAATAAAATGAAAAATGGATAAACGACGCCGAAACTAATAAAAAAAAAACAAAAAAAAAACCATATCGTAGCAATAGCAGCCCTAAAAGGGTGAAAAAAAATGCCAAGACGAAAATGCCAGTATTATCTGCAAACTTTTAGAACACATAATTATCAGCAAAGTTTACAAGCATCTCGCGATGAACCACTTGATCTGCAGTAAGCAGTTTGATTTTAGGGCTGGTTCTTCATGTGAGATTATGCTAGTGGAGATGGTGCACAGTGTATTGGCGGGCATGGAGAAAACCAAACAGGTGGACTGGTGTCAACTGGACCTCGAGAAGGCATTTGACAAAGTGCCACACAAATTTTTGCTCTACAAAATGAAAGCTTACGGTTTATCCGAACAAGTCTTAAAGTGGTATGAACAATTTTTGGTTGGAAGAACACAGTGTGTTGTTCTTGGTGGTGAGAAGTCAGAAGCTGTTGACGTTGTGTCAGGTGTACCCCAGGGTACTGTAAGTGCTCCGTGCTTATTTGTAATGTACGTTAATGACATCGTGGACAAAGTTAAGTCGACACCATATCTACTGGCTGATGACTGCAATATTCTTCGTGAGATTAATACTATGGAAGATCATAGAATACTGCAGCATGATTTGGATGAAGTTGCTCAGTGGTGTGACACATGGGAAATGAACATCCAACCTAAAAAATCAGCAGTTATCTCGTTCACGAGGAAGACTGCGGACAGTATTAGTAGTTATAATTATGCGATGACCGACACAACCATCAATCGTGTTAGCTCCTCAAAATGTTTAGGTGTGTATCTTGATTCAAACCTAAACTGGGGCGAGCATATTTCTTATATTGTGAACAAAAGCTCAGCAACTGCAAACTTTATAAATAGGAAACTGCGTCACTCTTCCGGTGTGCTGAGAGATCTTGCATACAAAACATTGGTGCGACCTGTGTTGGATTATGCTAGCTGTGCTTGGGACAACAACAGTGAGTGCAACACATCCAGAATTGAAAGGGTGCAGCGAAGAAGTGCAAGGGTCGTTACTGGAGACTTCAAAAGGGATTCTTGTGTCACTGGCATGATTTGCAAACTTGAATGGCCCACCCTTCAAACCAGAAGACGTGAATATCGTCTGGAACTGTTGTACAAGATTTACAATAATGCGACCGTTGTGGATAAGTCATTTTATCTTAAACGGCCGCATTATTATGGAAAGAATGATCACATCCACAAGATTCGACGCTTTGACTGTACCAGGGATTATTTTGGTGACTCTTTTTTTCCCCGTACGGTGAGAGAGTGGAATCTTTTGGACCAATCCGTTGTCAATGCCTCCAGTATTGCTGGCTTCAAAAGGGGTTGTAGGGGAATGAGGAATGATGCTCTTTGCTCTCACTCTGGTTAATGTGTTGTTTTTGTGTTTTATCTCATCTGTATTTTTTTTCTTCTTCTTTTTAGTATGTACCGTTATGGTTTACTTTTTTTTTTATTTTTATTTAGAATGACCCTCTTAATGCTTTTCTTGCGTTGGGTCAAATGGTAAATAAATAAATAAATAAATAAACTAGGCAGTTTTGTGGGATATAGGGGATTGGTATTATTGTTACTGTGAAAATAACGTAAGCAGAATTTTTTTAATCTTTGAAATAAGGCCTTTAAAAAATGAATTAAAAAAAATATTTTCAAGATTTTATAAAACCTCAAACCCCTGTAATTCATACATAATAGTTCTCACCTTTTCCGTGCTGAACTGTAAGTTATTGATTTGCAGATGGGTGAGCTAGGTTCCGGGAATACACCGTAAAATTTTTTCATCGTTGTGTTTTGCTATCGATCTACGTCTAGCACAAGAAGTAAATACCCCTATAATAAATTTCCCCATCACCCAAGCCGAGATGTATCGAAAACTAATTACTTTGGGGGTGACTAGACTGGATCCATGGCTCCAAGTAAATCCTCGTTTTTTTCCTTAAGTTTTAGATTTTTGTTGTTTTGGTTTTTGCTTATTTCTTTTCTTTTCTTACTCTAGTTTCGACCCTCTCCTGTTTTTTTCTTACAATTATTGTTCTTGCGTCCCCCCCCCCCCCGTTTCCCCAATATCTTTGTTCTTTCGCCCTCAAAGGGTGGCTTCAAATACAATAGAGAATGCAGGCACTACCGCCGAATGACCTGCGGGCGCGTTTATACTATAACTCACCACATAAATTTTTTCGCTAGCTAAGTGCTAGGGCGTTTCCATTTTTGCAGCTAGAAATGATTCGTGGTGGCAAAGGCACCGTTGCCATGGTAGCAATGCGACGTAGATTAGCGATCTCCGACGTCATTTGCGCAAACGCTTGCAGTCGATAATCCATGACCGAGGGTACACGGAGGTTTCTTACGTCGACGTAGCTTACGTCGATGTAGTGCTTAGAGCGCTTTAAGAACGTCCGTGTAACCACCTAACCCCACTTTCAAGTCGCTTCATAACAAACCACCTTGTTACGTCAACGTAGGGAGTTGAAGCGCTTTAACAACCTACGTGTACCCACCTAAAACCCATTTTCTACGTCGCTCTAAAGACTGCTTCCTTGTGATTGGTTGAAAAGAGCGCGCGTAAACGTCACGAAACTAGGATGGCCACCTGTTACTTCGTTAAAACGAAGTCGAAAGCCAGCTAACTGAATGGGGACTTAGGAATAAAGAGGGGTTTGTTTGATGGGGGAGATTAGATAAACGCGACGCAGGAACCCCCGCTGTCGTTTTAACTTACTCCAACTACAACCTCCGTGTAACTACCACTCTCCTAAAGCGATGTGAGTTCAAGTCGACGTAAGAAACCTCCGTATACCCTCTGTCCATGACAATAAGAAGAATTCCTTCTACCAAAAGTTTCCCAGTCGTCTTTGAACTTACACTATTAAAGCAACATCCGGCCTGCCTTGTACCCTTCTGCCGCCTTTTCACAGCCACGCGACGATCGCATCCGCGTATTTACCAAAGCTTAGGTCAACTGAGACAATAGCTTCGTTCCTCGCAGCGAAAAACGTATCTACTGTCTCAGTTGGCATTGCGCGTAATAGTCCAGCCAACGTGAACGCATTGATTGTGTCGTCAAAAACCGGAATGATTCTAGTATTTTAAAATTACAATTTATAATTTTCTGGCCTAGTGTCCTATAATTTTGCTTCGGTGATCTATTGGAATAATTAATTTTAATTTTTACTGCATTAGCCTTTTAGAATTTTAATCTCGTAATAATTACTAGCAAACGATTAAAATTAGTACTGCGCACACACAAATAAAACTTCAAGGTCATTGTAGGCGTGCAAAGCATCACATACGTTCTTCCAGAACATAAAGTCCCCCAATATTCAACAGAAAATCTAGACGCCACATTTTAAAACGGATTTTTAGCAAGGGAAAGACTAACGGTAAGTAAATAGACCTTTGGGGCCGTACTTGATGTGGAGGATCGAGAAAAATGGCGCTGGGAGGTATACCACTTTAACTGTTTTCATTACGAACCAGCGGAGCTAAATTAAACCGCTGCAGTGTTGGAGTTTTTTTCGTTTTCTAGCTTCTAGCTGCGAGAATGCAGAGAGCTTAAGTACGCCCTTACTTAGTTGGTACTAATTTCGCGACGAAGTATTTGGTTTCGAGTTTTCTATACCTAGTAACCATGGTAACGATGCAGACAAAGATCCTATGCTTGTGGCACGTGACACGAAGTTAGCATCACGATGACCTTGAAAATGTGCATCAAGATCAGTGATCGACACATGGTTAGCTGCCCCCCCCCCTCGTTCGTCTACATACTATGCAAAGTTTCATTATCCTAACATCTTTGATTGCCAAGGGTGGCCTTTCCTTTCTGCCCCACCCTGTATGTACCACTGTTTGCGCGAAGGCCTGTGACATCGTACAAAAACCCCATAAATGATTACGGAATCCGAGAAGTTATCGAAATATAAAGTAATGAGATCACAGCCTAAATGGCGGATACCAAGTTTTCCTTCTCAATCCCGATCACTCAACCTTAACTGACACCTCGGTGATTGTTAGCAAAAAGGAAAAGGGTTAATTTCGCTTTTGTTATTAGTTAAAGCTTTAGCAATCATGGTTTGGACCACAAACTTGTTGGGAGAGTTTGCTTTTTAGGGAGCACCAGCCAAAACTGGGTTACCTGCTACCATGGGGAAGAGGGGGACAATTTAGCTGAAGAAATCCAAGCGGGGAAAGCCAAGGATCTTTGACAATCGACATGAGCACTAGATGTGGTGAACCGGGTTCGGTTCCAAGTGAGACACAACTCAAGCTTGGTTAACGAGAGAGTAGCTGCCGCATGAGGACAGTGCATCCCTATTTATTACATTGTATCGCACACTGATTGGTTAGTTACAGGTGATACACAAAGCGAACCTGTGTGTGTTAAAACAACTAACTACACTGAATAGTAGTGCCTATAACCAGACACTACAACCTCCCCTACTAAACTTTAACAACACTTTTATATTTACACTATTCCAAATTCCTACTATATACACTATGTACACTGTGTTGTTATTTAGCAATTAGTAAAGTTATATCCATAAATTGTTTTTGTTTCTACTATTCCCCCCCCTTCTTATTTTCAAATTAACTTTCCAAATTAATGTCTTAACCAACCAAGTTTTTTTTTCTCTTTCAATACCAAAATTCTTGTAATCACTCCAAAATAGCGATCCCAACTGTGCTTTTACATCTTTTTTGTAAAATTTAAGCCTTTTTTACTTAAATTATTGAAACCATAAAGATTTCATTTCTTTTCTTTTCACCAACAGCACACAGCAACAGAAAAAAAAACATGCAAACACAAGGAAAAAATATATATATTTACAAGTTGGCTGCCCAACATCACACCAAGCGGTTTTGGACCAAAACGCAGTGGTTTCGGACCAAAACACAGTGGTTTCGTACCCAAAACAGTTCAGAGATTCAGTCTCTCCGGTTTTTTGATACGTCGATGAGACTTTCTAGCTTTTGACTTAGAACCCGAAGCCCCGGCCAACGATGATGTCGCTACTGGCACATGAGCAATCGCAACACGGTCACTCAAACCTTCGGGAATCACAGCCAGCTTCGGCGGCGAAGCTCTAGGTGGAGTAAGAAGTGGTGGAAAATCCAACTGGTTACCATCTGGCGATTTACTATTTGGCTTACTCGGTGTTTTGACTGGGGTATTATGGGATGTTTTTCGTGGAGAAGCACTATTAGACATACGTTGTGGAGAAGACATTGGAATGGTAGGTAAACTTTGGCGCCTCGACGGTCGCGGAACGCTCGTCTCAACCTCGTGACCCTGCGCCTCATAAATCGGATTACCTTGCCAATTTTGCATATTCGAGGTAGATGATAAGTTCTCGGCTTTGGATGCATCAGCCTCGCACATGCACAGCTGATAACTTAACTTTCTCCAACAAAGCCCGTCTTTCAGAGCTACTTGGTATTCATTTCGAGAAATGCAATTCGTAACTTGCGCCGGCACCCACTTGTGCTGAGAATTCGGTCGGTTGTCAAACAAAACACCTTATCGCCCACATTATAAGTAAGCTCAGCTTTATTCGCAGTAGGCTTTAGTTGTCGTTCTTGGCGCAGTGCACATTTGTCTGCAGTACTTGGTACCATTAGACTTAACCTAGTTCTTATATTTGTTTGCAGAAACGCTTTGCTTGGAGTTACACCAGTGGTACAGTGTGGAATATTACGAGCTTGTATGACAAAATTTGTTAGCGCTACTTCAGAAGTTAGACCTTGCGTTCTGCTAGCCTTCATACTTCGTTTTAAACTACGTACTAGGTTTTCTGCTGCACCGTTTCACATTGGCATGTAGGGGACTGACGTGACATGCCGTATGCCCCATTCTAGTAAATAATTCTCAAATTCAGAACTAGTTAGCTGAGGGCCATTATCGTGACAAGTACTTTGGTGTAGCCATACGTAGCGAATAAATCGCGTAAAATACGAATGACAGCTACACTAGTAGTTGTCTTCATTTCGTACACGAAGGGGAACTTCGAGTGGGCATCATTAATAACCATATACATTTTACCAAAAAATGGGCCACAAAAATCCAACTGTATGCGAGACCACGGCTTCACAGGCCTCTCCTTACATGCTTTTAGACATAGCAATAACATCACGGTCAACTTGGCAAGGCATGCATTTATTTACCAGTTTCTCTAGTGCACTATCAATTTGCAGCCACCAAACACGCGAGCGAGCAAGAGCTTTTATCCTAACTATGCCGCAATGGCCTAGATGGAGCTCCTCAAGCACTTGTGGACGCAAAACTTCAGGAATGCTTAAACGATATCCCCAAAACAAGGCGTTACCATCAACAGATAACTCAGTCCTACGATTAAAATAGGGTTTTAATTCCGCACTTTTAATTTTGTCCGGCCAACCGTCAACTGTATAATGACAAACTGTTGCCAGCAATTTATCTTTCAGCGTTAAACGCTCAAGTTGGTCAGCCAAAATGGGAAGTGTTTCGATTGTTTGTAAATTCATCACCCTCCAACCAGAATTCGCTTGCTTGGACGGGGGTTCATAAGGCGTTGGCATTCTCGATAAGAAATCGGTTGTCAATTAAGTCTGCCTGGGATGTACTGAAGCTCGAAGTCATACCCATTTAGAAAGAGGGCCCGCCGCTGAATACGTGCGGCGACCATGGCTGGGATAGACACCTTGCTCCCAAACACCCAAAGTAATGCCTGTTGATCAGTCTGCAAAATGTTCTTCCAAACAAATACTGATGGAAGCGTTTGACCCCAAACACTATCGAAAGTGCCTTCCGGTCGAAATAAGCATAGCCTTTCTCAAAGACCGAGAAACAAAAGCGATAGGCCTATCCTCGCCGTTTGGAAATGTATGAACGATCGACGCTCCTACCCCTACAGGACTCGCGTCACAAACGAGCTACTTTGGATAACTTTGGGTCATAGTGTACCAGCACTTTAGAATTTAGAAACGGTGCCTTAACTTTTTGGAGTGCACTTGAACACTCACTACTCCATTTCCAGGCGTTCTTTGAAGACAATAATTGGTTTAATGGAGCCAATATGGTCGCCAGATGTGGAACAAATTTGCCATATTGGTTCATAAAGCCTAAATATGACATTAATTCTTGAATCTTACAAGGTTCTGGTG
This sequence comes from Lithobius niger, assembly GCA_023313725.1. NCBI lineage: Eukaryota > Metazoa > Arthropoda > Chilopoda > Lithobiomorpha > Lithobiidae > Lithobius > Lithobius niger. The sequence continues at coordinate 234,304 of JAHWFP010204470.1, read as the reverse complement.
CGAGCTTAATAGCGTCCAAAACTTCAGGCAAATTAGAAACACCATTTTGATCCAATTGAAATCCCAGATATTTTAATCTTACTTCTAGAGAGTTGGCCTTTTGCTTTCTTAAGTTTCAACCCGCTTTCCTGCAAAGCTTCTAAGACTTGGAACAAAGTTGCATCGTGCTCCTTTCCCTTCCCAGCGGCCAGAATATCGTCCACAAACGGATCAGCCCTAGGTATCTCCCTAAGTACATATTCCATTCGCTTTTGGAAGATTCCAGGAGAACTAGCTAACCCAAATGGGAGTTTCTGAAACTGAAATAGGCCTTTGCACGTGTCAATTATCAACGGTGCTTTAGCCTCGTCATCTAATTCTACTTGCAGGAAAGCATTCGAAAGATCGATAATCGAAAATGTGTCACAACTTGCTAGTTTCGAAAATAAATCTTCCGCTCTCAGCACGGGATGATATTCTATATACAGTTGTGGATTGACTGTGCCCAAATAATCGCCTACAATACAAACGTCACCGTTCGCTTGAACAGAAGTACTACGGGGGTCGCCCAGGCACAACAATCCACTGGTTTTAGGACACCCTCCCGGACCAAACGGTCGATTTCTGCCTCGACTTTTTACCTGACAGCCAAGGATACAGGTCGGGCCTTGCAGTATTTGGGAAATGCATCCGGTTTGAGTTTAATATTTGCTTTAAAGTCCTTAAGTTTTCCTAAGCCTGGTGAAAATAGCTTTGAAAAACGTTTAAATACCTCTTCATCAGAGATAAAATTAATATCTTCTGTTAAATCCTTTAAAAATTCCAAATCATGTACTGGCTCAGCATAAAATTGATTGACGTCCAAATGAAACCTATGCATCCAGCTACGCCCCAACAAGGCTGGTTGTTCGCCAGGGCTTACCACTGCAAACAAAACTTCAGTTTTCCCGTTGTATACAACATTCAGCCTAATAGCACCTAATGGCTTAAAAATGGCGCCGCCATAGGCCTTCAGAGTAATTCTTGTCGGTATAAGCTTAAGATCACTGAAATAATGTGTTAGCCAACTACTGGAATCAAGGTTGAGTCTTATCCAGAATCAACTTCAAATGGAAGTTCATGTCCATTTAACTGGCAATGAACTACCCATTTTGCACTGAGCACATCAGTAGTGACCGAATAAATTCCATCAGAGTCGGGGCTCTCCTCACCTTCACTGCATTCAGAACAGTCCGAGTCGGAATTAGACGACTCCTCAACATGATGTGCTTTCTTACTTGAATATTTATGATATTTCTTTTTACCAGCAGTCTGTACCTTTTGGGGTTTATGAGAGAAGTGGGGTTTCTGCAGGCTTGCTAGACCTGCAGACGCGACTTAAATGTCCCAAATTTCCACAGGCTGAGCACTTATGCTTTCTATACCTGCAGACTGCTTTCACGTGATTTTCTCGACCACAACAGAAGCACGTAATAGCATTGTTGTTAAACCTTTTACCTTTACCTTTAAAAGGGACGTTTATTTTGTACTGAATGCGTTGACGACCCCTGAAACCGAGTTACATTCTTTTCAGCGAATTCTTGAGAGAGCGCAAACTTACAAGCAGAGTCAAATGTCACCGTAGCTGGATACAGCGCCAAAGGAGCCTTAAGTATCTCGGGATTAAAAATCCAGGCCACAAAACGATCTCTCAGCATTGTCTCCAGCTTGGTTCCATCTTTTGAACCATAATTACAGTGGAGGGTGAGCCGCTTTAACTCTGTAATATAATCAGAGATTGACTCACCCGAAGCCTGCCCCCTCCTTTGAAATGTTACTCGTTCACACAGATAATTTGGAGTAGGACTAAGGTAACCTGTCAATAGAGTGTTTATCTCAATAAGAGTTTTAGTTTTAGGTGCACTGGTTGCACACAAGTTGCAGAGCAACCCGTACGTTTTCGCATCAATACTTGTAAGCAATAAAACTACTTGTTTGTCGTTAGGCACTTCGTTTGCAGAAAAATGTAATTCAACACGCTCGAAGTACACTGGCCAAGTTTCAACACTTGAGTCAAATTCCTCAAGCTTCCTACTTGGAATAGTCGGCGCCATGGTTACTGTAATAGCAGGAACCGGATGCGTCGGCATTTAAACTCAACTTAACTTTATTAAATCAAGTGCGTAAGGAAACGCTCACAAATTCGAAATTCTTAAATTCTAGAAATCGGTTCGCCTTTGTTGCACCGAGCAACAGGAAAAAGGCTAGACTGAGTTACTAGCTAAATTAAAGGAGCTGACCAATTTGCATGCACTCAAACGGTCTCGCCCCACTTAAATATTAACTAGGCCTATTAAATTTGAAGAATTTTAATCACTTTTAAAGTTACCAGCTCTTGCTTGTTCACACTGCAATTTACACATCAAGGAAAACTTAAGTCTTTGTGTGACCAGCTAGGTCACTCTTAATTACTGTCGCAAATAGCAATTAATAAATAAACCTGTTTAAACTTATTTAATAAACCAAACCGTCCCCCCCCCCCCCCAGCAGCAATGCCTGAGATCACACAGATGAGGACTGTCACAAGTTCAGCTTGACTAGCACTAAAATTTGCGGTGCTACCCCCTTAAATTATAAAATTATAAGGCAAAAACAGCAAGCTTTAAAATACTACATGTATTACACTTTGACTAGTCGACTAAGCCAAGGAGTATTGTTATTAATTATACGTACGCTACTCCGTATAACGTCACCATACCCCAACCACTAGATGGCTAACATTTTCTAGGTTTACAAGTTTCAACACAAACCAGGCTTAATTATAATTTGCAGTGTAACAATTTTAAACAAGAAACTGTTCATATAACTTCCACCAATAAGACTCAATTAGCCGAGGAATTTCACCATTTTTTTTTTCACACTGTAGCTTTTAACACAAGCCAACAACATCGTTTTAAACCCATTTAGTTTTTAAACCTTTTTGAATTAATGTAACTTCACCCTTATTAACAAGTTAAACCTTAACACACTTTTAACGTTTTTAAACACAAACGTTCTGCATTAAAGCAATGGAATTTCAAATGCTTAAACTAAATCGCATTTAAGCACTAGGATATTCTAACGTTTTAAACACAACGTTGCACATGAGCTGCTCGTTTAAATTTAATTCACACTAGCCTAACAAATTTCCTCATACCAAGCTTATTCCCACGCACCAGCCCCTGTGCCAGCACGACTAAACTTGAATGAAGAAACCCTAGTCCTCCGCCTTTCCGAAGAACTGTTCAAATCTGACCCACAGATTAGAGAACAGCCTCCCCCCCCCCCCCCCCCGCCGCGGTTGTTCTCTAATCTGTGATCTGACCTGTATCCAGCGTAGAATTGCGCACCTTTAGTCCTTAAACTCCCGGGCTGCAGTCCCTGGCTTCGAAGACGTCAAATGGCATGCCGTTACAAGGAGTTGCAGAATCTGCTGCAAAGATTCCAACTCTTAAACCTGTAACAGCTCTTCATAGCTCAACATACAAGGTGAAACGTTTTTCATTACTCATTAGGCTTCGTTGATTTTAAAATTTAAACGCTTACGTTTACACGTTTCAATGCCCATGACCATACCCTTCGTAAGCGCTGGTAATGGCCAAAACGTGGGGCATGAAACTGGTTTCAAACTTTTAAAATTAATTTAAAAGTATCCCATCCTGCCTCCAATGTGGTGAACCGGGTTCGGTTCCAAGTGTGACCCAACTCATGATGATGATGATGCTAGTGGCTCTCCCTTTTCAAACAAGGTGCAGACTGCCCTCCGTCACCTAATGGCGGCCGCATAGCCCGTCGTCACCTCCAGATGAAGATGATTATGAGTAGACGGCGAGAGGGACAATTTAGCCGGAGAATTCCAAGTGGAAAATCCCAGGATCTCTGACATGCCACAATCGACATGAGCACGAGGCACCACAGGGCCCTTCTCTTCCCGAAAATGCCAGGGAGTGGACGAGGCCAGGATCGAACCCAGACCTCCCAGGCAGCAAGCGGTCGTGCTATCCGCGCACCCTCCTAACTTGTGCCTGTAACCACACACTAGTGCCTGTGTAACCAGACACTACAGTTAATTTCGCTTTTGTTATTAGTTAAATCTTTAGCAATCATGGTCAGGGCCCCCACAACGGGGAGGGGGGGGGGGGGATCAGGTGGACCCACTGTACCCAGGCCCGGTCACTCAAGGGGCCCACATGGCCTAAATTTTTTCCCGCAATTGTGAGTTTCGATGTCTAGGAGTAGTGTACTCGATTTGTGCTAGTGAATTTTTTTTATACTCCCAACAAACAACAACTTCAATCCAACGGCAACGAGCACGAAGCAGGAGCACTGCAGTGCAAGCCTGTCAGCGTGTTAGGCAGAGAAGCCTTCAAACGCAAGCAGCCGGGATTAATGAATGAACCAACCCGTTAAGCACAATTGTGGCCGACGAATATATTATAACATAGTGTAACCTTTTTACGATTTCAGTCGGGGGAGGAGAGGCCTGCTATTGCAGTTAGTCCCAGGCCCCTAACTTTGATGTGGGGCCCTGATCATGGTTCGGACCACAAACTTAATGGGAGAGTTTGATTTTTAGGGAGCACCAGCCAAAACTGGGTTACCTGCTCCCATGGGGAAGAGAGGGAACAATTTAGCCGAAGAAATCCAAGCGGTGAGAGCCAAGGATCTTTGACAATCGACATGAGCACTTGACACCACAGTGCCCTTCTTGTCCCGATTTTGCGTTTGTGTTTGCTTTAAGGGAGCGCGAACCAAGTGAGTTATATGCCCCACAGCGATTTTATTTGATCGATTTGATTTTATTGAGTCCTAACTGTCCTACAATTCCATACACTTAAGGATAGTCTACTCTACCCTATTTAACATGTCCCACAACGACTAAACAGATGCTAACAATGCCGGTGAGCCAACAATTCACGCGTACATTGAGGAGCATGAAGAGGATGCATAATCTAGAAGCGCGCTATTGCTTGGCCTATCTAGTTCATTTTTTAATGGCTTTCAATGATGTCTCACTGTTGGCGTCAACTGTTCAAGCCACGTCGGCATTAACACTGACGATAGCATAGGGTCAGCCTAGGACCTCTGTGTTAAACTCTCAACTTTGAGAGCTCATAACAGTGTTAAAAGTGAACGTTTTAAAACCAAATTTGAAATCTAATCTCGACTAGTCAAAGCTTGTCTACAGTACACGAATTTTGGAATTTGGCCCAGCCAAATCGAGATCCAGAAGGGCCAAATAGACACATTCTTGCTGTTGTTCTATAGGGAGCCTTTCGTCTGTTCTCCTTACAGGTAAAACTACACCACCTAAAACCATGGGAAGAGGCTCAAACAATAGCTTCCTAGGTGGACTTGTGCCTTTTCAAGGTTATTTTAGTTTAATTGAAATAGTTATTTAGAAAAAAAGCCATCACGTGCTAACTGACACAATGATTCTCCTTACTGTAACCAAATTCTTCCAACGTGCAATATTGTCGGTGTAGAAAAAATTCCTATTCACAATTCCTACTTGTTAAATAATAATAAATGCTTGTACTAACGGTAACGTTCAGTGGAGGAGCAGTTTCTAGTGTTCCGAGTAGGAATGGCAACTCACATTCAGTGTAGATACGAATCCTACACCTTAGCTTGTACGTATTGCTCCCACTGTTCGGTGTAGATTGGAATCCACAATCTCCAGAAGAATGCACTGCATTTCTAATACCGTCTGCCACTAGGAAAATTCCAATTTCTTTCAGATTTTGCACATAGACAATGAAATAAATGAAACAATGAACGAATGATCGTTGCTATTAGTCTGTAATGGCCGCCATCTTGAAATCAGGTTGCATTTTCAAACTGTCCTTATTACTGTCAAATTTCTTTCAAATTTAGAATGCAGACAATATAGTAGATACCAGTTGAAACAATGAATGTGCCATTGTCAGTGGTAATTCCTAATGGCCACCATCTTAAAATCAGGTGCCCAGTTTGAAATCATGCTTATTATTGTCCGATTTCTTGAAATTTTGACGTAGACGATATATGATCCATCTTTCTTCTTTGATGTTAATAGAGAAGGACGGACCAGGGGTCACTCCCTGAAATTGGTTAAGAAACCCTTCAGATTAAACTGCAGAAAATACTTTTTTTGTAAATCGGGTCATTAATGTTTGGAATGCTTTACCTGATGATGTTGTCACGGCACCCTCTATAAATTGTTTTAAATTCAGACTAAATAAGTGTAACCTACAACCATACATATCAGACTATTCCTAATGTTATTTTTGCTATATTGTTGTACATATATATTTATGTCTAGCTATATGTATTTTCTGCCACTTAATGTTGGTAAGATATAAGCGGTTTCTAGTAAAAGCCCTGTCTTACCATTTTGCTAACTTACTAGGCAAATAAACTTTTATTATTATTATTATTGTAGTTGACATACTGAATGTGCCATCGTTAGCAGCAATCTCTAATGGCTCTATCTTCAAATGAAACGGGGATTTAGAAATGAAGTTTATCAAGTTTAGAATGCAGACAAGAAAGTTGATTACAGATAAAATAATGAATGCGCCATTGTCACTAGTAATCCCTAATAACCGTCAACATGGAATCAGGCAGCCATTTTGAAATTATGCTTATTATTGTCTGATTTCCTTCAAATTTAGAACGTAGATGATATAGTTATTATTATTATTTATTTTCAAGGACGGTAGCCTTCCACAGGCCATCTGCCCTACAAATCAACCACAAATCAAACTTAATATAACAAAACGCACCTTAACACTAACACAATTGACCTGGCCCGAAACGACCAGTCGCCTCCGAGAAGGCGGGAGGAGATGATATAGTTGATATCAAGTGAAACCATGAATGTGGCATCGTAACTAGTACCGTAGTCTCCAACTGATGCCATCTTGAAAATAGGTTGTCATTTTGAAATTATGCTGATTACTGTCAGATCCCCCCACCCCACCCCCAACCGTGCTCCCCACGCAATGAACCATAACAAGTGTAAATTCTACCAAAAAAACATGAAAATACTATGTAAATCTGGTGACCCCATGGGATCCCACACCCCCCTTGATCCCCCCCCCCTTCCCCGAGACCTCATCCCACCGAGCTTCACCCTGGAACCTCATCCCATTGGGATGTGAAAATTCCACCTAATTATGCCATATATGATATAAATACTACCAAAGTATACCGAGTGTGACACTTAAAAATCAGACAACGTTCCCATCATATCAGTATCTGTGAATTTCACCAAAACACATGTAAATTGTATGTAAATTTTGTGGCAGCCCCCCTACCCCGAATATGTAATTTCTCCCACGTAAAATCCAAGTAAATCTGTTGACCCGGGTGCCATCTTCCCCTCAGACCGCTCTTGGGGCCCCCTCGGGTCCTTCGTGATGTCGCGATATCAAAAACGTGCAATAAACGAATGTAAATCGTAATATGAAGATACAAACATGGATCAAAACGTATGAACATCCAATCACAAACGTTCCACTTTTTTTGTGTTTGGATGCTCTTAGCCATGTTCCTCATTCACGTTTGAATGTTTCCTACGTGATCTCAAGGGGCTGCCCAAAAATTGAGATGGGAACACCAATACATTGCTATAATGAACGTATTTGTGGGGTTCGTGGAAGATGACCGAGTTGAAAAAAAAAAAAAAAAAAAAAAAAA